>RJVU01059775.1:5642169-5665406 GCA_003731715.1 Anabarilius grahami | reverse complement strand
TATACAGTATATATATATATATAATATAATATATGTGTAAAAAATTTAGAAATCTTTGATCAATAGAAAGTTCAAAAGAACAGCATTTATTTGAAATATAATCTTTTGTAACATTATAAATGTCTTTACTGTCACTTTTGATCGCTTTAATGTATCCTTGCTGAATAAAAGGATTAATTTCTTTAGAAAAATAAAAATTCTTACTGACCCCAAACTTTTGAACGCTAGTGTATAATGATACAAAAGCTTTGTATTTCATATAAACACTGTTCTTTTGAACTTTCTATTCATCAAGGAATCCTGAAGAAAAAAAAAAAAAAAAAAGTATACAACTGTTTTCAACATTGATAATAATAAGAAATGTTTCTTGAGCAGCAAATCGGCATATTAGAATGATTTTTGAAGGATCATGTGACACTGAAGACTGGAGTAAAAATGCTGAAAATTCAGCTTTGCATCACAGGAATAAATTACTTTGTAAAATTCAGATAGAAAACAGGTATTTTAAACTGTAATAATCTTTCACAATATTACTGTTTTTACTGTATTTTTAATTAAATACATGCAGCCTTGGTTAGCAGACGAAACTTCTTTTAAAAACATTAAAAATCTTACAGATCCAAAACTTTTGAACGGTAGTGTGTGTGTGTGTGTGTGTGTGTGTGTGTGTGTGTGTGTGTGTATTATATATATACACTTTGGTATGGGGAACACACATTCATCATTAACTATGACTTTTGCCTCAAACTCTTAATCTACTGCTTCTTAATAGTTAGTGAGGTATGTATTGTGACATTTAAGTTTGGGTTTGGGGTAGGATTTAGGGATGTAGAATATGGTCATGCAGAATAAGGCATTAATATGTGCTTTTTAAGTACTAATAAACAGCCAATATGAAAGCTAAAAAGCAACTAGTTAAAAATGAGAATTGTTCCCCATACTAAAGTGTTACATATGTTTTTTTTTTAAGAATAATACAGATCTTGTCTTAACTATGACAGAATAGAGTGAATAGTTTGTACTTTTGAACTATGAACAAAGTCTCATGAAGTCATACATTAGCTTTTATTCTGTATTCAAGTCAATATTCACTTGAATACAGAATATACGGTAACACTTTATTTTAAGGCGACGTAGTTACATTGTATTTATTCAAATAAGTACTGAGTAATGTTAATTAACTACATCTACTTACTATAGAGTTACGGTTATGGTTAGGTTTAGGGTTAGTTACATGTAATTATGCATAATTTACTGTTATTACTGTATGTAAGTAACATGTAACTACATCACCTTAAAATAAAGTGTTACTGAATATGCTTAGTTAAATGAATCAGTCTATAAAGAAATTACATTTTGAATTACTCAATTCCGTTTGTGAACGAATCTATCAAAATTTGAGAACAACTTAATTGAAATCAACAAATCAGTCTAGTTTCTGAAAAAACAAAGTCTAATTTGTGAAAAAAATAAATGCAATGGTTCTTGAGTAAACAGTTCCACTGAAGGGGAAGATTTTTAGAAATTTCAGTCAGTCACACACAGCTTTAGTAAAACTTGGAATTATAGTGCATTTCACAGAAGAAATAACAACATACAGGTTTGGAACGACATGAGGGTGAGTAAATATTTACAGAATTTTCATTTTTGGCTGAACCATGCCTTTCAGCAAATAAAGGGATGTTTCGCAAACAAGTAAACGAAACGGGCCGTGAGTGGGGCCATCCCCGACACTGGCTTTGTTACTGATAATAAACACACAGGAAAAGTAACCACACTGCTCAGAACAATACAATCCACCCTTTCCATCTCCATACCACGGCGAGGTTGCGGGCCCCCATTACGGCTGTGCAAAATAATGCGACCACCACAAGTAAATACTCTTAACAGGCCATGTCAGAGCACGCAAATAAAAGGTGTGTGTGTCTATACGTGCGTGTTTGTATGTGTGTGGTGATCAGCGCACATTACTGTGGGGCCTTTGTGCTTCAGACCGCTCCTGATAAGCTTTTCCATTGGCATTGTTCTGCAGAGATAAAGCCTACTGAAATGAAATCTAAAGGCTGAAAGAGCCCATTTTCCTCTCTCTCCTTCTCTTATTCATTCTCTCGCTCTCTATCTCTCTCTCTGTGAGCTTATCTGTCAGAAAGGCTGAAAAAAATGGACAAGCTGTGAGAAAAGTCCAGGTCGACCACCTCCCTCTCCTGCTCAGCCTTTTTCAAGCTGACCACCGCCAGACGCTCCTGTATCTCCGGCACACACGACTCAAAGCCCTCGCCTCGCCGTAATCCCACCAAACTACCCGCCGAACGGCGCAACGTGGCCAGCGTAGAACCAATTATGCCCCCACAGGCTGAAGGACCAGCGTGTTGCAGCCTGCAGCTGTCAAATGTGCAATAAAATAGCATCAGGCATTTCTCAGATACCCTCACACCCGAGTCTGGCACCTCTCAAACAGAATTTAGCAAAAACTCTCTCAACTGCTCATTTCTAGCTGTGACAGTGCAGACTCAGTCTCTCATTCTCTCTCATATTGTGTTGCTTCCCTCTGGCGAGTGCCACCTGGGAGAGTTGTTCTCATTAACCTTGTGCACCTGTACTAGGCAGCTTTTAAAAGTAGAAAAATACCCTGCCCGAGTCAGTCGGATTCGTTTTGTGAGCCTGTGTTGCTTACTGCTTGATTTGAGTCTGATGAAACCTTTTTTTTTCTTCTTCTCTGCTGGTCTTCTCTTTAACCTAAAGGCATGTTTGAGCTAATTTCTCCCCTTAGTATTGACATTTTCAGCACACATTTCCAAAGGCCTCTTTCAACAGGTCCTCCCTCCCTCTCCCTGTGCTGTTATGAAGATGGCTGTTTAAACATGGCGACTTGCTGAGTTGCCTTCAGGCAAATGTGATGCGATTACGCGAACCCCTACACACGAACACATACATACTGTTTCAAGTGGTCCCAGGACACACGCAGACAAGTGACAAGTGCATCACCTGGAAAGAGAGAAAGAAAATAATAGGTAAAATAAATATTGATACTGTTTATGAGCATCCTGCCTTGAGTGTTACAATATTAAAGGGTTAGTTCAGCCTCAGCCTCATGTCATTCCACACCCGTAAGACCTTCGTTCATCTTTGGAACACAAATTAAGATATTTTTGATAAAATCCGATGGCTCAGTGAGGCCTGCATTGACAGCAAGATAATTAACACTTTCAAACGCCCAGAAAGGAACAAAAGACATATTTAAAACAGTGACTACAGTGGTTCAACCTTAAAGGAACACTCCTTTTTTTTTTTTTAAATAGGCTCATTTTCCAACTCCCCTAGAGTTAAACAGTTGAATTTTACCGTTTTCGAATCCATTCAGCCGATCTCCGGTTCTGGCGGTACCACTTTTAGCATAGTTCATTGAATCTGATTAGACCGTTAGCATCTCGCTCAAAAATTACCAAAGAGATTCAATATTTTTCTGTAGTTACATCGTGTACTAAGACCGACGGAAAATGAAAAGTTGCGATCTTCTAGGCCGATATGGCTAGGAACTATACTCTCATTCCGGCGTAATAATCAAGAAACTTTGCTGCCGTACTATGGGTGCAGCAGGCGCAATGATATTACGCAGCGTCTCTCACAAATGTCTCCATGGTTGCAAGGCACGCTCCCTGTGCAAGCAGGGGGTCACAGGCGCTGCGTAATATCATTGCGCCTGCTGCAATCATGGTATGGCAGGAAAGTTTCTTGATTATTACGCCGGAATGAGAGTATAGTTCCTAGCCATATCGGCCTAGAAAATCGCAACTTTTCATTTTCCGTTGGTCCGTCGGTCAGTACACGATGTAACTACAGAAGAGTCAAGTTTTAAATAGGAAAAATATTGAAACTCTTTGGTCATTTTTGAGCGAGATGTTAACGGTCTAATCAGATTCAATCAACTATGCTAAGCTATGCTAAAAGTGGTACCACTAGACCCGGAGATCAGTTGAATGGATTCGAAAACTGTAAAACTCAACTGTTTAACTCTGGGGGAGTTGGAAAATGAGCCTATTTTCAAAAAAAGTGGAGTGTTCCTTTAATGTTATGAAGCAATGAGAATACTTTTTCAAAAAAGTTCAAAACACTGCTTCATGAAGCTTCGAAGCTTTACGAATCTTTTCTTTCGAATCAGTGGTTGAAAGCGTATATCAAACTGCCAAAGTCACGTTATTTCAGTAAACGAGGCTTCGTTACGTCATAAGTCCAATCGTTTCGAAATTTCAATGGTTCACGTGACTTTGGCAATTTGATACATGCTCTGAACCACTGATTTGAAACAAAAGATTCGTAAAGCTTCGAAGCTTCATGAAGCAGTGTCAATGGAGGCCTCAATGAGCCATCGTTTTTATCAAAAATATCTTCATTTGTGTTCTGAAGATGAATGAAGGTCTTACGGGTGTGGAACAACATGAGGGTGAGTAATTAATGACAGAATTTTCATTTTTGGGTGAACTAACCCTTTAAGATGGTATGTCAAGTAGGAAATAGTTCATAAATGCATCTAATCAGAGTGAGGTTAACCTGAAATAAGACTAATTAAACAGGGATTCAGGCAACCCACCCACTAGTCGACATTGAAAATATGTAGTTTTGTAGTATATGTAGTCTATTCACTGTTTCTCTCTCTCTCTCTCACACACACACATACACTCAAATCTGTCGACAACTTAATAAGACAGACATCTCCAAGGAACGCTGTGGACAGGAGCATCACTCCCACTTGACGGACACCCCGACAGGAAGAAATATCCGGACAGGCTATTAATTGCCCTTTCTATGCCACCCAGCAGAGCATGGAGCTCTGATACGTCTATAGACACTGAAATGTCTTTCTCTCTCATGACCCCTACGAAGATTCATGGAAAAGGTTCAGCCCGCGGCTATACTTAGACACCTCACAGAGAAGAAAACACATATCAATAGCCCAACAAGTACGGGTGGCCGATGTTTCCTAGCAGACAGACGACATCAAGGGAATTGCCTCCTGTTTCAAGCTTAGGGTCACAATGGATTGCTTTAAGGTCACTTAGCAGCAAAAAAAAAAAAAAAAAAAGACATCTGAAATATTTATTTTGCTTTAGTTTACAGTGAATATAGTATTCATGACTATAATCACTATAAATTATAACATTTATAGTCACTAATTAGTCTTTTCCAATCAGAATTCAGTCTATCCGTTGGTAATTTACACAGCAGAAGCAAAAACTTTTAAAAATAAGTATTATTTCACAATAAGTTGGGGGTACAAAATAAAAAATTGCCTAAAAGTGGATTCAATTTTGGCATATTTCCATAGGATCTTAACGTTGAACAGGAGTGAGGTATGGAATAAATAATGCATAAAATGACTAAATAATGTATAGTGTTTACACAAAGGGGAGCAACAGCAAACTGTTTGTTGGTTGGATCAATTTGTTCCCTTTCATTTGTGTAATTGTAATTAAAACAGAGTGTCTGAGCGGCGGGTATGCGGCAGCATAGACCGGCAACACGGGGCCCTTCCATCTTCCTTCTCTTATCAATTAGTGGAACAATAATATCGTTCCCTCGTCGCAAGAGCCATTAGCATTTTGATTGAACATCTCAAACACAAAGTGCCGAGGCTGTGGAACGCCAGAGGACTGTCTTGTGCCGCGCTGTTCCCCGGCTTTCTCCGTCGGGACCTGTCACTTTCATCTGACAAAAGCCATGGAGAAAAGGGGTGGAGGGGGGGTATTGGGGGAAATAGAGTGACGAGACACAGAGGGAGAGATGGTGTGGGATGGAGGGAGACAGGTACAACACATCTGAGGAGGGAAAGAGAGGGTTGGGAGGTTAAAGTGGAAATGTGTGTGTGAGATAAAGAGATTTCAGTGAGGGTTTTTTAGCCTTGGCTGGTCTCTTGGTTATGAGAGATTACAGTGGTGCGCTAGGACCTTACAACATCCTCTTTAAACAGAGATTTCCTCCAGAACAAACCAACAGCACACATCTTCAGCCAACACGTTCTTCTGCAAAGACACTCGGGAATCACAAGAGAAAGCCTCTACTCAACATAGAGCATTCCCAAAAAACCACTAACATTGGTTCAATATAATTTTGGATGCAAAGTATTAGTGCTTTTTAAAAAAAGGTTTAAATTTAACATTTACATTCATTAATTAACTTTCTTCAAATTAAACAGTCATAAAAAAAGCTGAACTTTGAAACATAGATTTACACTAAAGCTTTATCATCAAAACGGTTTATTTTAAAACACCTCACATAATACTATCCATAATTTATAGTACTGTCCATCATAGTGGTCATCGGCCATAACTTACAAATAATTATCTGCTACCTATTCGAGTTCTCGATTCTCAACTTTATGCATCGCTAGAAAATCTTTTACAATCTCTTTCTAACACCAAATGTATCAGTGTATATTTACAGTGTAATTTTCACTAGGATTCACGTTGGGTCTTTAGACATGAATTGACAACATCAACATGTTAAACACACTAAGCATCTGTTCATCAGTGTGGTTTCACACCATGCCTTTCTTGAGAGGTTTACATAAATTACTTAGGACAGAACATTAATGTTTTCTGTACACAAACCTCAGATATTCGCACAGAATTCCACCACTGAAAGGAAAGTGTATGCAGTCTGCAGTCACTATCTGTCATACTTGATTTGAATGAATGCCTAACCCCAACTATTATACTTTGCTGTGTAACCCATTCTGAAAACCCATACCACAAATTGTGCAGATTGTTGAGGGAGAGGTGTGCTATTACATCTCTAAGCAAACTGACTTATTTTTGTCAGGCGGACAATACAACTGAGGAATAAATGTGATAGATTTCTACTGAAGAAGCTGAACCATATCTAGAGACCAGAAAATTATAAGGATGCATTAAATGGATCTAAAGTGACATTAGCTTTAACACTTAAAAAAGATTTCTATTTCAAATAAACACTGTTCTTTCTATTCATCAAAAAATTTCAGGAAAAAGTATGATGAGGGGCTTTTGCACCAGAGAAACCTTTTCATAGTCCCTAGAACTATTGGCTGAAGTACCCAGATTTTGGCATGTTCACACTGCAGGAGCTTGGAACGATTTTAGTTCTAGGAACTCCTTTTGGTGGAATTAAATTAGCTCCTACTTCAGAGTAGGGTCTAAACCAGCACTATAGGAACTATCAGTGACGTGAGTGTACGTTGATTGGTCAAACGCATGTCAAACACTGGCACCCGGCATTTTTAAAAAGCTGTGTAAACATATTTACTTCACGAAAACAGTGATAACGGCTTTTACCTGTTGTCTGCAGGGTTGTGTTCTTTCCTCCGCCTTGATGATATGTAATATTGAAAATTGTCATAGAAGATTTCGTCTCTTAGCCCCACTTTTTGCTCTTTCAGTCGTGTAAATGATGCGTTTACATTCCATCTCCATCACAAACCCACGACACACAACAAACACAGCTCCGATCACTGCATCCTCCATCCACCATTTTTTAGCGTTTGTAAATGCCACGCTTAAAGACGCCGCTGTCGGCTGCTTCACAGTTTCTTTTCCAGGTGCGAATGCAACCAGGAATATGTTCTCTGAATATGTGAAAAATTGTTCTCGGGGAACTATCCTAGTGACTAGTTCCTATAGCTGAGTTCCTAGAACTATTTGGTGCAAAAGCCCCTAAGGTTTCCACAAAAATATTAAGCAGCACAACTGTTTTCATCATTGATGATAACGTTTCTTGAGCGCCAAGCAGGCACATAAGAATGATTTCTGAAGGATCATGTGACACTGAAGACTGAAGTTATGATTCTGAAAATTGCAAAAATAAATTACATTTTTACAGCTTTATTTTCAAAATGTACACCTTTGTACCTAAAGAGTGCATATTAGTACCGCATAGTTACATATTGGTACCAAAAGTGTACATATCAGTACCTAAATGGTACATATTTAAACCTTTTTAAAGGGTACCGTCCCAGTGACAGCTTTTGTACAATTTTTTTTCTGAGAGTGTGATCATAAGAGACTTCTATCAAAACTGTTAAAAATATCTTACCAACCCCAAACTTATGAAACACTGAGACCTCAGAATGCTTGAACAACTAAATCAAGTTTTACAACACACTCACATTTTCAGTAGAGCTATACAAAGGAAATCATTTGGGCTGAGAGAGTTCAAATCGAATAAGGTCATGATGCAGGCCGGGTTCAAACCTACCTCGCATGTAACCCACATAAGCACTGAGGCTCAATATGTCTGGAGAATGTGCACTAACCTCTAAGCCAAGGCTTTATCCAGTGCCTATCGTTTTATAAAGAAAATCAGCACATCAATCCATACCAAGCTCTTCACAGAGTTCACAGGCAGAAATCGAGACCTTTTGCCGCACGGTTATGTGCGGTCCGTCCGCGAAGGGAGAATGACTACGTAGGTGCTGAGCTTTGTTCCTTTCTTCTTTCTATTGTCAGTGTAAAGTCATCTACTACACACACAGAGAGATAGTGAGGACAAAAAGATCGATGTGGAGAAGTGGTGAGTATGAACTGCCACAGCGGAATCCATACTGCGCAGTCACACTAAGTGTCAATGGATCATATTGGAAGTAAGCATCCAGGGAAGTATACAGAGTCAATACGGCTTTCTTTCTTGCTTGCCTTCCTTCCAAAACACACACACACACACACACACATATAACCACAAGCTCATTAGCCACACAAAAAAAATCATGATAGCACACAGTCCGAGGGAAGCTTCCTCCGGTGGATACAATAACCAGCCCTTTATTTCCACAGGGAAATTGAGGGCCATGCCAAGTGAGAGAAGGGATTAAAAAGAAAGCATAAAAAGCAAATGAAAGAGGATGATATTTGAACTGCCATGTGAGGACACCTGTGGCGCCATTAGCGGGTGGAGTTAACAGAGGGGGGTTGGGCTTAATAATGCATGAACCAATCAGGTTGTCGTAAAATCATTATTTGCATGGCGGTTGTGGCGGAAGGTCACGTGCCCTTAAAAGCAGCTGGTTATTACCACTGTTTTATTATTTATCAAAACCATTTTCACATCCAAGAGACCAGCCCGCCTCTGCAGCTGCTCCCCGACCCCCCCTGCGCCGCCAGCCGGAGACCCCCCGCCAATCACGCCGCCTGCCAATCAGCTAAGGCAATCACAAACACGCCAGCCAATCACCAGGGGAATGGGGTGTTTTTGCTCTGCAAATGCCCGGAAAGAAAGGTCAGAGGTGTCAATCAGGGGGATATTCTGGGGAGATTGAGAAGTTTATTGCAGGTTAGTAAAAGTATAAGTACTTAGAGTGAAAGGCTCATGGGGGATAACATGATGTGGCTACTACAAAAATATCCCCCACTTTCTGTCATTTCCATAAACACTGTCACTTCATTTGTTTCTGCTAATGAAAACAATTTAGTGCTTAGTCAAGAACACCTTTTTCATCTTAATTTCTCTGATGACTTCTCAACATGGAGGCGTGGATAGCTACTGTTTTCAGTGGCGCTATTTGTCGACGTAGGGCGCATCGCAGATCCTAGTTGTGAACGTATCTGAGTCGCATTTCTCAGTTAATGATAATTAATGATAATTGCAACTTACTTATCAGTCCCCGCATGTGAATGAGGCTCTGAGGCGTTACAGGGACTAGTGGAAGGAGAAAGCGGCACACATAATAAAGCCCATTTCCATGTCTAATGTTTGACCTTTTTCTGCTCTATATGGAGATATTGAAGCTTTATCGACAGCATCTGTGCAATAATGTTGATTAGCACTGATAATTTTGACTTTTTTAAATAAATTTTTTTTTGTAGGAACTTACAATGGAAGTATATGCGCAATAAACTTTAAAATACACAAGTTTCACGACCAATGTTAACTTTTGCATAATAAAAGAAAGGGACTGATCCCAAGATAGAAATGTAGGAATTTAGAAAACAAATCTAAGCTAAAATTAAATATTGTCATAGCACAAAAACAGCCCACTTTATTTCATTTGTAAGTGTATTACTATAAGAACCAGGGTTTTTTGAGGGGTGAATTGACAAAAGACAAAATATAATTAATTGACAATATAATATAATTGACAATATCTTCTTAACCTTTAACTCGGCTTGTTAAAGAGTTTAGATTTCTAAGCGATCTGACTAATGATGATATGGATGAATCAATGAGCGAAGAATATTCCATACACTTACACTGAAGGAAGAGCCATAATTTTGCCACAAGCTTAGCCTCAGAAGCTGAAACATTCTAGAAGGTGAAGAAAAGCTTTATTTCTCCACAACCAAGACTAAAAAGGTGTTTTGTTTACAGGCTACAATCTACACACGTCTAATTTCCAATCAAACTAAGGGCGGCACTTCACAGCAATTGTGATAATTTCTTACAAAGGGTCATTCAAATGATTCATTAAATGATTCCCTTCATGTATGCTGTTATGAAAATTGCTATTTTCACTTCTAAGCTAATAAATTGCCTAAACACAATGAGTTCTGCACAACGTAAGGCAAGTTATATCGCACACAGTTAAGTAATCGATCCTAAATGAGAAAGAACAACTTCAGCAGGTTAACAACGTAGCAACTATTACTCCACTAATGCCACCTGGTGATTTACGAGGGCTTTCAACGCAAAACAAAGGGAAGAAGAAAGCAAGAAACCATTTTTATGATAAGAAACACAACATACATGAAATAAAACATAACAATCTGTCTCGCACAGATGGGCCCTGCATAATATTGCTGACATTATCCGAGTGAGGCATATAAAACAATAGCACACACTCACTAAAACACTTTTCAGTGTCGGAGAGGGTGTGTTTCCTGTTTCTCCTTTCCGAGCACGCTTGCCAATCCCCTGCAGTGCTTAACCTCTGGAAAAGAATGTGTTCAGGACTCTATGAATGCTGATATGGTGCGCTGTGTGTTCGCCGTACGCCGGACTCACACTGGGGTGGCTGTTTCTGAGAGCTGTGTTTGAAGAGGTCATAAATTGAGGAGCCAGCAGCATTAAAAGGTCAGCGGTTGCGTAATTCCATACACAATGACATATAACTCCGAGCCAGCCGCTGTCGTGTCCCACGTGGAATCTAATCCCCGAGACTCGCGGCAGGCTGTTTGCCACTGGCGTATTTTCTTTATATATATATATATATATAAAAACTACATTGCTGTTAGGGATATGCAAAACTAGATATCAGAACAATTAGTTATTAGTCGGTCTTTAAAGGCATAGTTCATGCAAAAATAAAAATTCTGTCATCATTTACTCACCCTCATGTTATTCCAAACATCTATGACTGAAAAACATGGCAGAAATGCAGTCAACAAATAGCATTTTATGGCACAAAACTATAAAGTCCCTACTAAAAAAATGAGGGCCTCGGATTTTGCATAATAACAGGCACATTGCTCACAGCATGCAAATTGAAGTCCAGGGGTAAATAAAGGCTGACAGTCTTGAAAGTTACTGTTGAATGTGATGAATCCGCAAGCAGTGCTCTGATGGCTGTGTCGGAGAGGTGATTTAAAGGGGATGAATTTGAAGATGCACCTTCTCTAAAAGGAGTTTCCACTAAAATCCTATTCAACAAGTTGTAGCTTTTTAATGCTAAAATTTACATAGATATATTTAAAAAGAAACTAAATGGAAAAATATGAAAACCTGTATGTAAGGCTAATTGTATGGGTTTTTTGTATGCTAAATAGAATTATGTGTTTAAATATTTTCATGCTTTTTGCATAAGTTGGCAATTACTAATCAATCGATCATTTTCTGAATGACTAGCCATCCATCCTGACTATTCTCTAATCGCTATCTGGTTTTAAATCCAATATATCTCTGCACAACTTGGATAAATTTAAGTGATAAGAGAGATGGTGGGAAAATGGAAAATATATATATTTTTGTGTTTTTCATTTTATAGATGGCTGTAAATTTCTCTAGAGAAAGCTAGCGGATAGCTGCTTCTCAATGAGTTACGTTCTTCCTTATATAAGAGCCTGAAATAATCCTGCCTGATTTTCAGCTTTAAAATTGATATGATGTTAGGCACAGCATAATAATACCCAGGTACAACTTAAAGAATCGCCTTCCGAAGGGACTTTTTGGGATGATGTCTGGCTCATAATGACTGCTGAAGGTTAGAGTAACTCTTTTTCAGAAAGTCATTTATTCTTTCTTTCTTTTTAATCTCTTTATTTCTTTAACAAGGCTCTGTGAATTCAGCGCCATAAATGCTGCCACATCGGTCCACTCTGTCAGCGGTGTCCTGCTTATGCAGTCATTCTCTCGGCTTCCAGGGAGTCCGACACTGGGCTGCTAAAGGTCAACGCATGAACTTCAGCCACTTCAAAGGGCCTTTCTTCATCCCCTTTGAACCCCCCAGCACACCTGCAGCAAACCCTGTGCCAGTCACAATACCACGGAGGCTTTACGAACCTTCCAGCATTTCCAGAAGAGAAAGTCTATCGGAGGCCAAATGACTTGAATAAGTATGTTTGTGACTGACAATGGTGTGAATGGAACCAGTTCAGGCTGGTCAAGGAGTTTCTATTAAATATATTTTATAGAATATAATCACTTCGCTGCACTGCTAACATACAATGTTGGGTGTTTCTTCAACTATGAACATTTTTGGCCTTGTGGAAAACACTTTCAAAACACTTTTCAAACATTTACTAGTTTATGTAGCAAAAATGGACATACTGAATTTTGTGATGAATGTTTTGACGATACTCTCATACTATGTATTTTGTTGCAAACATTCTGAAGTGAAAATGACAGTGATGGAAATGTAATAATTTTTGTAATTAAATGGCAGACTCTCTAGCCACTTTTCCATCGTTGGGCCGAGCGGTTCTTAGAAGGGTAAGGAACTGTTCCTGTTGTGTTTCCACTTGGGCCTGGAATGGCACGGAATGATTACAAACCATTCTCGGCCTGGAATTCCATGCCAAATCATCCTGGTAGAATCCGTGAAGTGACATCACCACTCAGGATTGGTTACTTGTCTGTTGCAAGGCTACCAGTTTCTCTGCAGCTGGCTAAACGCTCTATTTGAGTGACATAAACACAAATTAATAATAAAATTAAAAGAAGTAACTGATCATCCTCCATACCGTGGTCGTTATTTACATCTCATATCATCAGTAAACTGTTGTTTTACCAAGGCAACGACTGACGCTTTATTTTATTACATTACAAAGAGCGGCCATTATCAGCCCCACAGTGGAAAATGAAACCGTAACCGTACCAGCTGGCCCTGATCGGCACGGAATAGAACGGTTACGCAATGAGAACCGTTCATCCCGATGGTGGAAAAGCGGCTTCTGTCTTGTTGTGGTTAATTTCATAGCTAGCTATTAATGTATCCTAAATACGCACAACTGAATAATATTTTGAACACTTTTTGCATAATATGACAATTACTTGACTGGAAAAACAAAATACTCAGCAAAATAATTATCCACTTTTATTATCCATTTACTGTCATGGTTTTCTTGGTTAATAAAATGTTATTGTTTGTTGTGATGTAAATGATGCTGTACATTTTTGATAATTAATACACAATAAATATTGAAATTGTTTGTTCATTTCATTTGTTGTTTTAAAAAATAAAAATATTATGCATAGAAAATAAATGAAAATAATTTGTATTTTTATAATGTTTTATACTGTTAGACTTTGGCTCTGGGACAAACAAAAAGTTTGCAAAAATGTTCAAGCTAAAATAAATGGACAAAATAACCAAAAAAAATTTAAATCAAGCCTTGGAAATCGAAGTACCTGCAGTTGAAGAAACACCCTATTACATCTTCCCAATGCATCTCTGAAGCTGCAGGCCTCCGTCATTCCCTCGAAAACTGAACATATAATTTCCTCCTCACAGTGATTAGAGCAGCTCCAATTAAACGTGGTGCTGAGAAAATGTGTATGATTAACTATGATATTTCGATGACATTCTGCGCTAAACACTAATATCACGCAAAGATATCTACAAGGAGAAAGGATATTAATCGCTAATGGAAGAGAATGGTGCGGCCCCTTTTTGAAATCACGCCAGGAAAGGTGAAGGTATATCTAATTAGGTTTACTCAGGGATCTCTGATGGGAAGCTGTGCCGTACGTGAAGCCAGTGGAAATTGCTGCCATAACGTTGCAAAAGGCCAAAGCAAACTCGGCTAACCTTTGTGGGCTTTAAAGGACCTTCTGCGGATCAACAGTACTTACGTTGTTTACACACTCGGCGCTACATTATTGCCACACTTCCGAAGCACAGTCAGCAGAAAGCAGACGCGATCGGGAGAGATTAAGTACAGCTGATTCACAGGATGTCCCTGATCGTTTTAGAGAATGCCCTTCTATAGTGCCGTCCACAAACACAGCAGTTCTTTCCAATCAAACCATATTGATCGGAGCAGAAAACAGATTCAGGGCGACGACGGGGATAAATCAGTGGTATGAAACTGTATAATATTCATCATTCCTCAGTAAGCTCCTAAAAGACAGAATGAAGAGATTTAGACTGCAGCATAATGTAAAGGTGTAAATAACCATCGTAAATAAACAGTTTATCTGATTAAAGAATATAATTTAGGGTGTTTGCTCTGATTCAGCATAACTGATGTAAGATTGTGCATGTAAGCACTTTAAACTCTAAAATGATACTAGATGCTTTTAAGTCTGTCAAGATTATATGGAACGTTTGACAACCAGCGTTTCGCCACCTGCTAAAATGTTTCACCATGATGTGGCGAATCAAGTCCTGACTGTTCTTAGGCAACCAGAGACTGAAGGGTGTTGTGCTCTCTCACTGTCAGACTGACTGAATATATAAATAAAAAAACAACCGACTTCCTAGTCATCTGCATCTACCAATCACCATTCAGCTGATCTGAGCCTGCCAGCCCTCTTCAGGCTCAATCAGGGATACAGCTAATGATCACTCAGCCGTTCAAGTAAACAGAGAAGTAACTGCACTTAAGACTTTGCATCTGAATATTGCAGTTAAGCATCCTCGACTGCTGTTTGCAAATGGACCGTGATTGATGAGTCCTTCAGTGTTTGGATCTTTTTGTCATCCTGAAAAATAGAAAAAGTGGACAAATAAATGAGGCCTTGTGTCATGAATGAGCAAATGTTGCAAAGACTTTTTAGCTGTAGAGTACAATATTGCATTATAGACTAAGTATACCTATTCCTCAAGGACTGTTCTGGATTAACTTCAGCACAGATACCATAAATGTTCATTGTGAGTGAACATTTATATATCACCACCTTGGAATTAGGAATTAGGAAGGTTCTAACTGCATTTTAAACAGTTTTGAGATATTAAGCTTCAAAGTTTTTGTATTCCATACTCCTTTGCAGATAAAACCTTTTTGTTTTCTCTTACTTGATCTGGACAAACTGAGTATCATTAGAAAGATTAAAGACTACAGCTTCGATATTTGACCACTTTTAATGATAAAACAGGGTTGCAGTGCCATTAATTTCTTAATATATGTCAGGAGTGCAAAATAATCAATCTGTAATATATGATATTTTGAATAGAATACCAACAAGAATATAAAGCCAGTCACGTGTTTATTTGTGTTCACATACATGCACTAGACAGCGTCCCTTAGGGCTCTCAGTCCAAAAGTGTGCATATTTGGAGAAATATTGATTTATTATCACGTTTGCTAAATATTTTGTCATGCAGAATACCATTTCTATTCATTTCTCACTGAATTATGCGATCTGAAGAGCTGAAAGCACGTCCAGAGCGAGCTCTGTGTTTCTTGTTCCTGGTTTGCGTCAGTTCATGACCCAGCGCCCTCATTCATCTTACGCGAGTCAAAGTGACCATATTCCCTGCCCTTTCTAGTCACGCTGTTCTGAACACTTCCTCATTCTGATCTCCGTGATAAACAAACAAACGTTTATACACGTGAAACAAGAAGCTAATAAACGCACGATTACGCTGGTAAATGGTTTGTGTGTGATTTTCATGCGATTTGATGTATTTTCATATGAATTAAGAATGTTTACAATATACATAACGATTAGCTGCATATAAAATGCTAAATATAACATATGTTAACATCATTATATTACTAAAATCCCCATTAGATCACTATCGGAAGTAAATACAAACACTCGTTGATTGTTTAAAGTGAGTTTTGAGTGAAAGTGTAATATACATCTTTTTATATTGTGTTATGTAGCTTGATGCTAATGGGTAGCTCTAATCCACCTTTCATGCCAGGAACTATTTTCTATTTCATGATTTATTTCAAAGAATATGCTTTTTGTTTGTTTGTTTGTTTTCTAGAAAGACTTCAGATAATAGGTGGATTAATGTAAAGTGGGATGAATGTGGTCTTGATGGGCAATCCATCATGCCAGAATAGGCTATAATGGCTGAATACAAACAAAAGAATAACTATAAAGATCAAGTCTCATTCATGACAGATGTGTGAAAGGTTCACTGAGTGAAAAAAATAGAGCATGAATTGAGCAGTTACACCTCACCAGACATTAGTCAGTACACTGCAAGTAAGTGTTTACAGGGTAATAACATATAATGATTAGCATCTCATCAGCTTTTATTTGATACATTTTTGATATTTTTATGTTTAAGCTTATATATCTCCATATTAATAACAGCCTGAGTAAATCTGAGTCTTGAACTGTAAACTCTTAAGTGTTGGCTTTCTAGATATATGTTGGTTTTGTGTCTATTCAGAATGACTTATGAACAGCAACCTTTTTATTTTCATTCATGGGGGGGTCTGCTAAGGGGATCTATACATCTCACAAAACAAATACCATACGCCTGCTATTGTTCTCAACTCTCGCTCGACTGTTTCAACAACCTCAACTGCTGTCTGCCCGACAGGCAAACAACTTGGCACATGAGCCCGAGCGGGATTCTGCTGCAAATGTGTGTTTTATGGTATTTATTAAAAGTGAGAGATGTTAGCAGATCATTAAGCTATCAAAATCTGCTTCAAAGCTGCAGATGAAAAGTGGCATGAGTTAATCTGACTAAACGCACACTCTTGAGTGTGTTCGGGAACGACTTGTTGGGTGTGTTTGGGAACAAGACGAAAAGTCAAGCAGGCTGTATTTCCGCTGGGAACACAGATCAAAGGGAAAAGGCAAAAAATGCTGCACTTCACTCTGGGAGTGATTTGACTAACCTTGATCATGAAGTTTTTATCATTTCATATTGATCTTGTAAAAACACACTCTGTCTTCTTATCTGCGGAACACACCACTCTTTCAGACGATTTCATCATATCATTTATTATTATCCGAGGATGAAATATTAACAAAAGCAGAAATCCACTTTGAGGGATGTGAATGTCGTCGAATTGTGTCTTTTTTGGGTACTTACACATGCAAAAACACAGATACTCCAACATAATAACATATCTCTGAACGCACGCAAGCACACAAGACAGAAAACTGGCATGATCACATGCGCAAACTCTCTCTTATGCACACGAACAAACAACGATACAACGCACAGTGCTTCGGTCAGCTATGTAGAAAGACAAACATTTGATTTTGGAGGGACACATCTGTTTGCACAGCCTATTAAATGACAATGAGGGGCATCGTTAGCTGGCAGCAACAGTAATGAACCTCTCTTGAAATGCCACGCCAGCAATATTCCATGCCAGAAAAAGCCATCCACAACTGAAGAGCTTCCACTTTTATTTATTTTGTCCCTTTAAAACTCTTTTATTCTGTCAGGTCTGGGAATGTCACCCGACATACAAATTCATAAAGTCTGAACGATTGTTCACATGCTCCATGTGCTTATAGAACTGACTAGGGATTTGCGCAATTATTTGAGTACTTGGAAGTGACAGTTAAGATTAATCATGAAAACGCAATAATTGTGTAATAAAAACATGTAATTTGTAACTACATAATTATTGATGGAGACATTTTGGGCGGTAATAAAAACAGTCTGATTGGTATTGCAGCTCTACATGGACACTACAGACTTCCAGTGCAGCAAAAACACCATGAAAGTAGTACATATGACTTGTGTAATATTATATATATTACATATTGTGTACTATATGTATACAGTATATATGACCCGTGCTGGCAAAAAGAGTTGGAATGAGCAAATTAGTTAATGTTATTTTCACATTCTCTATTAACAAAACCCTTCAAAATTATGGAATTAAACAAAAAATGACTGAGCTACACTTGTTTGAAGTCAATAGAGTCAGCAAAGTCAATCTTTATAAAAAAAAAAAAAGAGTTAAAGTTTTCTGAAGGTTCCAAAACAAAATCACCCAGCAACCAAATTTGGCAGATGTTTTCCCCCAACAGTTAACCAAATGTTAATTTAAGACATAACAGATAATGTTTGCGTGAATACTCGCCAAGACAGATAATTTGAAATACTGTAATTCTGTTTAAATCTGTATATCGAGACACCGCACTGTCTGAGGCATCTTTGTGTGCGCGCTTAGGCTCTGTCAGTCAACGTGAGTAAGATAGTTTTGTTTACATCAGCATGAATAATCATATTTCAATGGTTCAGACTCATGCCATCAAGAATTCGCTATGAATATTCACAAAGTTGGAATGCTGCGTTTTACAACGATATCAAACTTGTGCTGAGAGGAGAGAAGCGCGAGTCATCCAGAAGCAAGCATAGAACAACAGCATTTTTCATGAACAAAGGATTTTCCTCTCAGAAAATGAACAAATAAAGATACTTTTAGGTGTTTAATTGCTATTCGGAGCTTTGGGATCGCTAGATGAGGGCTTAATGAACTAATTCTTTGTGAAAGCCTCAAATTTGAAGAATTTTCTTTTTTTTTTTGCCTGTAGTTTGAAATTAGTCCATGTGCATTCCGACTCCTTTTGCCAGCACGGGTCACATATAAATACACTACATTTATATGTATAAAATTTGAGTCATTATTCATTGCTAATCTTCCCCTCCACCAGAGTTCTCAAACTGCATTTGCGATTAAAAAAAAATCACTCACGTAAAAACCACTTGATGGCTTCAGAGGACTCTGGGCCTGACCAAATACCTACACTTGCAGTCTTGGCCACTTGAGAGAACGTGCATGCAACAGGAAGTTAGTGCGCAAGACTGTCCCAGGTCTTAAAAATGCCAAAGGTGCCCTTGGTACCCTTAATACACACTAAACCCACACTATCTCGAATACCGCTTCAGAGCGGTATTGAACACTTGGGCCAAATACAGTAAATACGTCATGTAATAGACTAGTGGTGAAGCGCAAAGACCTCAAGTGTGGGTATTTGGACAGATCCTCGGAACACAGCACATGGGTAATATGGACTATGTTTCTTTGTACTTTTTGAAGCCTTTTGGACATCTGTGATCACAACGAACTTGTATGGAAAAAGAAGATTCCTCAAAAAAATTATAAATAAATAAATAAATGAAGCCAGCTCAATTTGTGTTCCACATGAAAAACATACAGACTTGGAACAATCTACACACATAATGAGAAAACAGAAATTTGCAATGCAATCGCAATGGCCCAAAAAGTTCATCCGAGGCATGTGTACACTACACTGACCATCACCCTCCATCCCACTCATTTGATTTATCTGTCGAAATGACCATAATGCACATGCCCAGTATTTAGGGGGGCTTTCTGGATGACAAAGGAAGTGTCTCTACAGTCAGACTGATGAATGTTCAGCGCTGAGATTATCAGAGCAGAATTGTGCTAAGGTGTGTAAAATCAGGCTCCGGCAGGCTAACGCAGCACAGACTTTGTTTCTCATTTTGTGAAGCACAGATGTAGCATATTCACTTGAGACTTGTTCAGCGAGAGAAGAAAAAGGCAGCAGAAAGTGAGAAAGAGAGAGAGACAGACAGGCAGAAAGAGAAGAGATAAAAGATGAGGAGACTAAAATATGCCCTGATGGAGTGTGAGTGTGTATATGGGGCCAAAAGCCTTTCCAGACATAGCAAAAAAAAAAAAAAAAAGGCTTTATTGGCCATTTCTACCACCATACAGTTCGATCTCCACCACAATCACTCTCACTCTCTCTCTTTGAATGCAAGACCTTGGCTGTTGTCCTCCCATTCTGGCACAGCTAACGCCCTTTTCACAGGAGAAGGACAGCAGAGAGGGGGATAAATAGAGAGCGTCTTTTAGCTGCCGCGTGTTCGTCACCTCTGAGCTGAAGGACAGTGTTGAATAGTCTTGCAGGGGGTGTGAAGACAGACAGACTGCGGAGGATTAGAGACTGTCTGTCTCTACTTCTGTCCTCTGACATCCACTAGCATCTCTGTCTCTCTCTCTTGCACACACAGTTGCAGTCATACAGTCGAGATGATGACAGTAATACATCAGAGTGTGAGATTGTCTTGTGCTGCAGTGGAGTGAACAGGAAGTAATGTGATTGTCCTTTTATTTTGTGTTTAACACATTGGTCTTTTCCTCCAAAGCAATCTCTCATGTTGCAATTCTTTTTTAGGCGTGTTTAAAGGGGCCAGTTTTCCATTTATTGATATAGTCAATAAATGGAAATATATAGTCAAAGTAGAGAGAGAACAGGGAATGATTGGGTTAATGATGGGGAAAATCAATAGCTATGTTTCCATCCAAAGTTGCAAACTTAACTTGTGAGCAAATTTGGAATATTGCATAAAACATTTGTGAGTAAAGCACTGTTTCCATCCAGTGAGTCGAAGAAAACAAAATCGTCACTTCTTTATAAACTGGTGCTATATATCACTAAGAAAAATGGAAGTTGCTGCAGTAGAAGCCACTGTATACAATAATTTATATATATAATAAATTACTTGCACCTCAGAGCGCGCAGACGAAAAACGCAATAAAAGCCGTCATGTTATTTTGCATTCAGATGCTTGGTGTTTGTGAACCCAATCGTGTGAAGCGCTTCTGGGAGGGAATTATAGCAAACCACTTTAACGACAGATTTTGCTCAGGCATTACAGAATGACCAAAACAGCATGCTGTGCAACGAGATTGGTCCACTGGTTGGTCCAGTTATGCCGTCCCCATCGCAAAGTCACGTCTTTTTTGATGTGCATCAAGGAATTTATTCGGTAAAAGTGTTCGTAGTTTATGAACATGTTTTCGTATCGCACAAATTTTAGGGCTGTGTATTGCCAAGAATCTGGCGATACAATACGTGTCACGATACAGCGGTTATGATACGATATATTGCGATATTGTAAGAAAGGCGATATATTGCGATTTCTTTTTTTTTTTTTTTAGAAAGATCTAATTTAAAAACTGTCATAAAGAACACATTTATTTTATTTAATCAATACAGTATAATTTGCATTTATATCACTAATCACTATTTTGTGCAATATAAGTAAAGGGAAAATAGTAAAGTGACTGCAGGATTCTTTATGTGTATGTTTTAAAGGTTCACTGTATAGAATTTAATTTTTAAACTATTTAACAACAGAAAGTGCATAGTCCATTCCATGACTGAATGGCTGTTTGTTTTATATTTAATACTGTAAGCTGTTTGCTTTAAAGCAGTCTATTGTATAAAGTACTATTTCAAGTACTGAACTGCAAAGCTGGTGCAACTATATCCCCATCGCTATGATCAGATGCTTTCTTTCTGCTGCCACCGCTGTCAATTTTGTTGTGTTCATTTCGTTACTAAGAGGAAAACGTGCAGTAAGTTACATATTACATATTCTATCGAAACGTTTCTCAGCAGCACGGAGTAGTTTTATAGTTGAAGCCAAAATGAGTCNTTTTTTTTTTTTTTTTTTTAGAAAGATCTAATTTAAAAACTGTCATAAAGAACACATTTATTTTATTTAATCAACACAGTATCATTTGCATTTATATCACTAATCACTATTTTGTACAATCTAAGTAAAGAGAAAATAGTAAAGTGACTGCAGGATTCTTTATGTGTATGTTTTAAAGGTTCACTGTATAGAATTTAATTTTTTGAACTATTTAACAACAGAAAGTGCATAGTCCATTCCATGACTGAATGGCTGTTTGTTTTATATTTAATACTGTAAAGCTGTTTGCTTTAAAGCAGTCTATTGTATAAAGTGCTATTTAAAGTACTGAACTGCAAAGCTAGTGCAACCATATCCACATCGCTATGATCAGATGCTTGCTTTCTGCTGCCACCGCTGTCAATTTTGTTGTGTGTTTATTTTGTTACTAAGAGGAAAACGTGCAGTAAGTTACATATTACATATTCTATCGAAACGTTTCTCAGCAGCACGGAGTAGTTTTATAGTTGAAGCCAAAATGAGTCCACACTCTTCAGCTCTGTATGCCGCAGGAGCAGAATAATTCTATCGTCTTGTGAGCTGGGTTTGCTAATGCTAACGCTATTGATGTTTATGTTCTGAGATAGCACTGCCATCTAGCGGTTGGGTTTTATACAGTGTGTGGTTTAAACCGAGCACAAAGCCAAGAATCTTGGATGTAAATAAATAAATATATAAATATCGATACAGTGTTTTTGAGAATTGATACAGTATTGCCAAACATAATATCGCGATATTCACGTGTATCGATATTTTCTTACAAACCCAAAAATTTTTATGTGCGTTTTTAAATAAAACTTGTCATAAATAAACTTGTCACTTAAATTGTTATTAAATACAAAAAATTCTAAATCAAATAAATAAACAAAATCACACCCAAAAAATTTGAATTGAACATTTAAATCATTAAGATGAACTTTCATAAATGTAAAAAATAAAAATGTAATTTTTTAAAAGAAATGTATTTATGTGTGTATATAAATATATATATATATATATGTGTTTGTGTGTGTTCAGACACCTTGAACATTTCATTCATTATTACAGTTTAATCACTATAGTTTAAAAAAAATGGTAATAAAATATGACAAGATCTGAGTTAAACTGTGTCAGACAAAATTCATCTTAATTATGTCAGATAACACTTAAGCAAAACATGGTCAGGTCAAAGTGTCTGAATAATTTTTGGTTCCAAATTTATAAATTTTACTGGTAGTTCACTGTATGAATCATTTTTGGGTATAATATGTCACAGTTTATTTTATTTTGCTATCCTCACTTACATAAACTATAGTGTCCTGCACCCACTAGTAAAAAAATATATCAAAAATGTCTGAATCCTAAATCCAAAAAGAAATCACCACAAATTTACTTTTTTTTTCCAAATTAAATTTGTCCATCAAATTGTTATTAAATCAAATGTTTATTA
>RJVU01059775.1:5607699-5632761 GCA_003731715.1 Anabarilius grahami | reverse complement strand
TGTCTCTCACAGTGGACATGCACCTACGATGACAATTTCAGACCCCTCCATGATTTCTAAGTGGGAGAACTTGCAAAATAGCAGGGTGTTCAAATACTTATTTTCCTCACTGTATATACACATATATGTGTGTATATATATATATATATATTCACATATCAGCCACTGAGAGACATCCAAGTTCATGAGAGACAAATAGTGTTTCTGACAACTATTTAACATCTTGAGATTCAGTGACAAACACAAACAACAAGCTATATTGACTAAATATCTGGCCAAAACCGGTAAACCAGACGAAAGAGTCCAAGTAAACATGTCTCTGCAGATTCAGGACACACAGGTGGATCAATGGCACGTTTTTTACATGAGAGAGAAGTCTGAACGCATCTCAGCGCCTGATCATACACATGCACGTGTGTTTACGCGAATGTGATCGAGCAAACAACCCCGGCGATCAAAAATAAACAGTGGCGGACAAGGAAATGGATATTCAAAGGCAGGTCTCATTTAGCACCACGGCTGGGTGGAAGGGGAGACGTTTATTTGCATAACGGAATTGGAAGTGACTGTCAGCGTCGTCTGCAGAATCTACTCCCTCATCTACCACAGACACCCTCCAGCTCACAGCTCCCCGTTTTTTTTTACCCTTCTCATTTGTTATTGCACTTTTCTTAAGCTGGAAAAATCAATGTTTAAGAAGCCAGGCTCGCTTTTCCGCTCAAGGACGATAGATCGAGTATCGGCGGCGCTAATTTTGAGGAGTCACTATCTTTTTGTTCGTAATTTCGCACTGACTCTGCCGGTAACTGAGTGGAGAGCAATCGCTCGTGGTCGTGTCTTGAGCGCATGCTTCATTCGCTTTTAGCACTGGTGATTAAATGAACTGCTCTGGGCTATACTCATGTTGGCAGAAAAACAATGCAATTAATGTACGCCGGATCAAAACAACACAATAAAAAGAAAGGATGGCCTTAAAAATAAAGCTCTCCTGGTGTTCAGTGTCAAAAAAAAAAAAAAAGAGACACCCAATGCTGTCTGAGGAAATTATTTTCTGCGCTCAGATTCTTATTTCAAATTCTTCCCCTGAAAATAAAGATTACCACAACCTTTAAAAACGCCAACTATCTGTCCTCGCTTGACAAAGTCACTTAGATTCTGCAAACATTTGGCCATCCAACCACCAAAAGCCATTTAAGAATGAAGTCGCTGCAAGTGCTGCCTCTAAGGAGACATTTTCCCATTTTCCCAAGGAATGGGCATTTGTGGTTAAGGTTCACCAATCCATAATTGATGAGAATTGCTGGTCTGATATATCAAAAGCATTGAGAACAGGTCTAAACCTGATATTTATTTCCTTCTGATGTCAAATATCTATGCCTGCAGCTCGGATAACTCATTTCAGGTCCACGTGACAAAATGCTTTTGTGAAAAGGGAACATATATTTGACAAACAACAGGTCCTTTATGAGGTGGGGGATCACTGCACTGTTTTTGCTAGGTGGATAAGCAGTGATTTCAGTTCCAGCGGTGCAGGCGCTCACCGCTCATGCGGCAAATCTGTTTTCAGCGACTCTCAGTGCCACGGACATCTACTTAAAAGGCAAAAGACCAACACAAAGAGACGAAAAAACGAACACCTGCAGCTCAGGACAGAGCTCCAGACATCCTCCCCAAAATCCACAGCCCGGACATCACTCATCACGGCAGATTACTTCATGCCGTTATCGACTCATCGTCGCTTTGGCGTTGTCACGCTGAAGAGGCGTGATGTAAATGTATGTAAATCCACGCTCTTAACTGACAGTCTAAAGATGAGGAACAGATGAGATTAGGTGCAGAGGATCGCTTTCCGCAGGAAGCCCCCCCGATAAGCTCATTATGCCCTTAAAAGGTTTAATTATCAGAGCCATTGCGTATGAACATTGCGTACAGAGCTTTGGATTGAAATCCTGTGTAAATCCTGGCATCTAGCAGTGTCTGTCAGCGAGAACCAGAAACAATCACAATTCATTTATTAGACACTAATTATTGCATGAAAGCAAAAGCTGACCGATTTGTGTCTAACGACATGTTGTGACCTTGAGGAACATTGATGCATTCTTAGTAGAACATTATTCTTGTCAAATCTACAACACATCTGATATACTGCAAATCAATAAACGACTCACTCATTTACTGAGATACTTAAAGGCGAAGTGTGTCATTTCTGCATGATCAAACAGAATTGCAAAAATAATTACTGGTTTCAAAAGGACACTCACCTTGTCGGCCATTGGTTGCGCAAGCAAATAATCCCACCCCAAACTTACACCATTGGATGAACCAATGTTGACCTAAATGAGCAAGTGAATAGCTGGTCTTGAGCGCTATAATGAGCATATTTAATCGATGTTAATAGAGTGATAGATATAGAAGTTGAGAAATGTCAAACTATAAAAAACAAAGTTAAAAAAGTTAATTAAATAAATGTTTATCTTGGGTCAACTTAAAAAAAAAAAAAAAAAAAATGGAGAGCAGATAAAACATATAAATAATAGATCAGGGGTGCCCAATCCTGTTTCTGGAGATCTACCTTCCTGCAAAGTTTAGCTCCAACCAGCTAATTAAGATCTTCAGGAGCACATGATAATTACAGACAGGTGTAATGGATCAGGGTTGGATCTGAACTTTGCAGGTAGGTAGATCTCCAGGAACAGGATTGGGCACCCCTGGTATAGACAGACAGATATAATTTTATATATATTTAGTTATCGACAAAAATTGGGAAAATAACATGATAAAAACCTTTTACTTATATTGCCAACACTCTAGACGGTAATAATTCAAGACAGTCTCACCTCAGCAAGAAGCACTGCATAGGATATTTTAAAGGATTAGTTAACTACAAAACTAAAATTTCCAGATAATTTACTCACCCCCATGTCATCCAAGATGTTCATGTCTTTCTTCCTGCAGTCAAAAAGAAATTAATGTTTTTGAGGAAAACATTCCAGGATTTTTCTCCATATAGTGGACTTCAACAGTTGCCAATGGGTTGAAGGTCCAAACTGCAGTTTTAGTGCAGCTTCAAAGCGCTCTACATAATCCCAGCTGAGGAATAAAGGTCTTATCTAGCGAAACGATCGGTGTTTTCAAAAAATAAAAAAAAGTTTATACTTTTTAACCTCAAATGCTTGTCTTGCACTAGTTCTGCGATGCGCCACACATTACATAATCATGTTGGAAAGGTCACATGTGACGTAGGCCGAAGTGCCGAGCAAGTGTTTACAAAGCGAACGTGCGAAGACTAAGTCAAACGGCCTTTATAAAAAAATGTTGACCGATTTCGAAGCTGGAGGAGAAAATGAGAGTTTTTCGTCCTAACGCGATACTTCCGCCTACGTCTTGTGTGACCTTTCCAACGTGATTACGTAATGCGTGGTGCATCGCAGAGCAAGTGCAAGACGAGCATTTGTGGTTATTATTTATTTTAAATTTTTTTTAGAAAATGACCGGTCATTTCGCTAGATAAGACCCTTATTCCTCGGCTGGGGTCATGTAGAGCCCTTTGAAGCTGCACTGAAACTGCAATTTGGACCTTCAACCTGGTGAACCCCATTGAAGTCCACTATATGGAGAAAAATCCTGGAATGTTTTCCTCAAAAATCAATTTCGTTTTGACTGAAGAAAGAAAGACAAACATCTTGCATGACATGGGGGTAAGTAAATTATCAGGAAATTTAAATTCTGAAAAAAACTAATCCTATACTAAGCCGTCTAGACTCTGTATCAGAGAACACCAGTTGATTCAGTGGCATTGCGAGTTGTCAAACATGACTCACTGTCTCTTCTGGTGCAGCACTGTAGGTGACGTAATCTGATCTGGAAACATGACCCCTTTGCAGTTTCTATAACCAAGAAAACACTGAAGCAGACCTTCTTTTTATTAACAACTTCAGGGGCAGCATGAAAACATCAGCGATAATGGTCCACGAACTCTCTGGAACAAGTATCAGATTTTAGCTTGCAGATACTAGTGAATAATGCAACCTTGTCAAGATGCTGTAAAGTAAGAGACCCTTCTTTAAGTGATCCGTTGAATTATTTACAGATTAAAAGAAGCTGCAGTGTAAATAAAAATAGTCTGAACAGAACGTTGCTTGTTCCAGTATCATTTATTTCCTGCAGGCATGGAAATGCGCAAGTAATGCGAGATTTGGAGTGTGCAAACACTGTCAATGTGTGGTGCACTTGAGAAGGTGACAACAGGGGGCTTGGCACAGATTGCTGGCTCCTGTATGAGTGCTCAGGGAAACAAAGCTTCTACTGCATATCAACTACCTCTTAACACAACTGCACCGACAGCGTTGAAGTGTTGCAATAAACCAAAAAGCTACAAAAATACAATGGACCACACATTCATGCTTTCTGTTCCTGCCTCATGAGAGCTTCTCTGCTATAAGTGAGCCACAGTCTGCCACTACGGCCTGGATCCAGACAGAATGAGACTGAGCGTGGAGCCAGAAAGCCCCTGGTCAGAGACAGGGTGGCATTAGGAGAACCTGGCCTGCAGAAGAGGGCAGCAGCTGATGTTACAAGCCAGTCATTACTCCACTCGGCTCGAGGCATGACACTGGAACAGCACAAGTGGGCCAACTAAGATTTATCCACACTGTCAGGACAGTGTGGTGTTGACCAGAGGGCCTGCTGATGAATCCCACCCTCCATTTCTGTTTGCAAGCTGTTCAGGACCAACAGGTCACAATGGTATTTTATTTATGGTGCTTTAACATGCCAAGCTGATCCGCTCTCTTCCCCGCTTTAGCATGGCAAATTGCCCTTCCACCAGGATGTATTGTGCCTGGAAGCGAGCAAGGTGCAAGTTGTGTCTCTCTAGTAGCACCAACAAATAGAGATGTGAGTTGTGTCTTCAAGCCAAAATGGTGGTTTGGGAAATGAAAAATATAGGAAACCAAATGGAGCAGGATATCACATGGGGTATATATATAAAATGGGGTTTTTATATCTACAGGTGACAGAAAAAAATATATAATTAAAAATACTGCAAAACATATGCTTTATGAAACCGTACTAATTCAACATTACATATTGGAGAATGAACTCACTTTCAACTCATGAATGTGAATTTAAATTGAACTGGCAATACTCCACTGGAAGTTGAATTGGAAGAATAGAATTTATTTATTTGCAATGAAAAAAAAAATTTAACAGGTCAAGCATTCTGTAAAATTAAAGTGTTCTTCCATCCTGTTCCACAAAATGTAAAAAAATATATAACTAAAACTTTATTTCAAAACTTTCAAACAAGGCTTTATCAAGGCCTTTAAAGGGTTAGTTCACCCAAAAATGACATTTCTGTCATTAATTACTCACCCTCGTGTCGCTCCAAACCCATAAGACCTTCGTTCATCTTCGGAACACAAATTAAGATATTTTTGATAAAATCCGATAGCTCAGTAAGGCCTGCGTTGCCAGCAAGATCATTTCCTATTTCAATGCCCAGAAAGGTACTAAAACCATATTTAAAACAGTTCATGTGACTACAGTGGTTCAACCTTAATATTATAAAGTGACGAGAATACTTTTTGCACGTCAAAAAACAAAATAGCGACTTTATTCAACAATATCTAGTGATGGGCGATTTCAAAACACTGCTTCATGAAGTTTTGAAGCTCTACGAATCTTTTGTTTCGAATCAGTGGTTCAGAGCGGCAAAATCACGTGATTTCAGTAAACAAGGCTTTACGTCAAGTCATAAGTGTTTAAAAATTTCACATGACTTCGGCAGTTTGATACGTGATCCAAACTCCTGATTCGAAACAAAAGATTTGTAAAGCTTTGAAGCTTCATGAAGCAGTGTTTTGAAATCACCCATCACTAGATATTGTTGAATAAAGTTGCTTTTCTTTTTTTGGCACACAAAAAGTATTCTTGTCGCTTTATAATATTAAGGTTGATTCACTGTAGTCACATGAACTGTTTTAAAGGGGTGGTTCAGTGGGTTTTTTTCTAGGCTTGATTGTGTTTTTGGGGCGCAGTTTAACATGTCTTAATGCTTCGTTTTTTAAAAAAAAGCCGTATTTTTTCATATATTTTACCTTTATTCTACACCTCTGTTTCCACTGTCATATGAACGGCTCGTTTGACTTCCTGGTTCTATGAAGCCGCTCCCTCCGAAATACGCAATGTGCTCAGATTGGTTAGCTGTCCCAGTGTATCCAGAGCCACCGTGATTCGCTGAAGCGTCCAGAAACGCCACGCCCCTTACCATTAGTTCTTACCGGTTACGTGGGCTTAGGTGGAAATGTAAATAATGGCGTCTATATTGCTGTATCAAATTGAGCCTGAATCAGACCCAGATCAAGAGGGTCAAGCAGAACCTCTGCAATCGCGGCTTTTAAAGGACGTTTATGAATGGCATTTAATTTTTTTATTTGTGTCAAAATGTTAAAATATGCTGTCACTGCTGTTTGTTAGCTTTCAATATACGGTTTTATCCTGATTAAAGCTTTACTGTAGCCGAATACATGACTGAGTAGTAGCATTTTTGTAAAGGTAGCGTTTAATTTATAGCATGAACAACTGTTTGTCTATGAACATAGAAGTTTGTTGGTGTTTGTAGAATTTAGCAAACTGGCTAGCAAAGCAAAAACGAGTTGGTCTTTGTTTACGTCCTTGATGCAACCAAAAAATAGCAACAGAACTATAAGTTTAAAAGACATGTACAAACAATAAAACGTACTTACAGTTTGAAGCCAATAAACAGCAGCTTCTGCTTTTAAAGTGGGAACTGCTTCTTTCAGTAAAAGCCTTTGTGCAAATCCAGCATTGAACTCATGTAGATTCTGGAAGCTGTCTTCAGCGCCGCATCCAGTGTAGAAAATATCACAGATTATAATGGGTTTTATAATCTTTTGACGCGTCCGGTGTACACAACTCTTCCGCTATCATTATGCTGCGCCACACGGACTCGCCCACTTTGTTGCGTGTACCCGGGGGCGTGTTTTGCAGGGTTTATGATGTCACCAACCGGGAAGAAGCTTGTTGTAGTCCAAACCGGTCGTTTTTGTAGGCATTAAACTACGATAACTTTAAAAGACAATATCTCCGTTTGCATTGAACTTTCAGTGCTGTAACTTATGCTCAAGCAGCAACATTACACACTAACTAAAGTTAAAAAAGTGAAATCGCATTGAACCACCCCTTTCAATATGTTTTAGTACCTTTCTGGGCATTGAAAAAGGAAATGATCTTGCTGTCAATGCAGGCCTCGCTGAGCCATCAGATTTCATCAAAAATATCTTTATTTGTGTTCCGAAGATGAACGAAGGTCTTGCAGGTTCGGAATGAAATGAGGGTGAGTAATCTCAGAATTTTCATTTTTGGGTGAACTAACCCTTTAATTTTAACGTTTTCCAATTTCAAACTGCAATTCTGCATCCTGTTTGCCACCTAAACGTCGATTCAATTCAAATTCTGGAACTGAATTGAATTAAAACACATTCTAAATTGAATTTTGGATAACAGTCTGAATGACATAATAAACAGTTCAATACCACAATAGTATAATTTTTTCACATGAATACTTTTGGGGAAAAGTAGATTGACCAAACAAAAAGAATACAGAATAAAAGAATAACATTGTGCAAAGCACTGAAATCCAGTTAGAATAACAATACAATCGTTCATCAATACACAGCAATTCTTTTTTTTTTTTTCCACTATAGTTCACTGATACTTCAGTTCGTATGAATAATCTTAAACTCTGCTGTATTCCATAACACCTTCAGAGCTTCTTCTAAGACACAAAAAGTGAAGCAATACACATGGAAAAGAGTGAAACTGGTCACATGATCATTAGGCCTAAGTCATTAAATTACAAAAATAGAAATGGCGATAGAACGATTGATTTTGTCAAGAATTTGTCAACCATGTATACCTTTTATATTACCAAGAAGAAAAAAAATCTCTGATACAATATCTCTATACCTGGTATATACAACAACTAGTTTGGAAAAAAGGTAGGAATTTCTTTGCAATATTACTTTTGGTTCTGGTTATTTACCATTCTGCTCAATCTAACTGCCACAGTATGTTCTCCATCTGGTGTTTTTGGTGTACATAAGTATTATAATAATATTAATCATTTGAAAATTCAGTAATTAAGCCAGTTAATTAGTATGTAAATAAGGTTTCAGAAACACTGGCAGGCCTTCCGTTCAAATCCACAAATTTAAGAGCAAATCCGTGTCAGCTTTCATTACGGCAGGTGTGAGTGGCAGGTCACGGAGCGTGCGTGAGGGAAATGACAGCAGGACAAAGGTTGTTTCTCTCCAAAATGAAATGGGAGTGGAATCAAGCCGGGCACCTCAGCGTGGCAAAGCCCCAGCAAACCTCCAGGCCAGCGGCCGAGGAGCTAGCTTAACCTTTCTCCCTCACTCTCTCCCTCTCTCTATCTCTCATCCGCTTACTCACTTCCTCCCCCAGCCCCCACCCCCTCATGCCTATCCACTCGGATCGATGGGCACACTGCAGAAGTAGTGGACTGGGAGTGCGAAAATTCAGCTTGTTCTCGGAGAGAAGCAGTGTAATTTTCGCCGAGATGAAAAAAGCAATAACATTTTTGCTCGTCCTTTACAGCTAGCGATAGACAAGGTGTGGGCTCAAACAGCTGAGAACTCACCTTCCCCGCTAGTCGGAGGGGCCAAAGTCACCTATGCACCCCAGTACGGTTAAAAAAAAAAAGGAGAAAGCCTTCAAACTTTTAGATATTCAAGCAAATATGAAATCTGTCAGGAGCGAGTGACTGACTAGCGGATCTGATGAATATTAGTAGGAACAGGAAGGATGCAAAAAGACGAGTGAAACTCCTGGATTTTAATAAACAAAATATCAATCTAACGCAAAAGCTGGCGGGCTGGATGCGCTCGCTTTTATATTAGGAGCAGATGTATGTGCCTGATAGAGAGCATTAAGGGTTACATCCCAGCATTCATTTCATTACAGTTCCCGTCAGTGCTTTACCCCCTGTAGCTCTTTATTTAGCTCAGCAGTTAAAGCCTCTTTAACTGCAGATTCAATATGACGACATGCACCGCACGTAGGGAAAGAGTAGAACAATGGCGAATCTAAAAATGTGATACCCTGCGATATTGTTACTTCTGCAGATCTCTGATCACGACGCCTCCCGCCCGGTCCCGTCCCTTTTATTTGAGGATGAAACACCAGAGCACAATTTGAATACAGTTGTACATCTTTCCATTTATTAATGCTTGGATTAACATGACTGGGGGTTTTGTCAAGGGAGTCTTTACTAGAGCCCAGGGAGCAGTTCTGTGTGACAGTAATAGTCCTCAGTTAATATACTTGAGTGATGCAGATTTCTTAGTGTTGGATAGCAGAACAAAGGGGGTTTATTTGAAGCGTGAACACAAAGGTAGAATTGTAAAGTGGAGGGTGTAAACGGGAGGGTAGGAGCCACTTGAGATGAAAGCCATGTTATTTGACACAGCGCTGGCAGTGAATTAAAAAACAAAGGCAGTGGTGGGAGAATCCTCCCGACTTTTTGACAGGAGAAAGATGAGCCACTTTTACTTTCCTCCCATCCTGGCTTTCAGTTTCTCACACTGGAAAAACACTATTTGCTCTTGATATCATCTGTCCGTCCACAGGCACTCTTGATTTCTTACTCCCTCCCTCAATATCGATTTCACCAGACTGTACAGAGCTAAAGTTCTTCTCTGGAAATCTTAAAAGAAGCAATATTTAAGCATTTGAAAGAAAATATTTTAGTATGAAGGAGATCATTTAGTTTAATTCCACAAGTCAATGCTTTTTTTTTGCCAATAATTTTAATTGCAACAATTTACATCGAAAAAAGAAAATTTTAGGGTATGTCTTAATAAAAAGGTTAGTTAAAAGATATTTCATCAACAGTAATATAGACAAGATGAAAAAAAGAAAAACAAAATCTAAAATTAGACCCTTTTAAAGTTGAAATTAATGAAGTGAATACTAGAAGTGAAATAAAGAAATGAATACAGCAAGTATGCATTTAATTGCACTGATTCGAAACAAAAGATTTGTAAAGCTTCGAAGCTTCATGAAGCAGTGTTTTGAAATCGCCCATCACTAGATATTGTTGAATAAAGTCGCTATTTTGTTATTTTTGGAGCACAAAAAGTATTCTCGTCACTTTATAACATTAAGGTTGAACCACTGAACGGTTTTAAATATGTCTTTTTTATTTTATCAAAAATATCTTAATTTGTGTTCCGAAGACGAATGAAGGTCTTACGGGTGTGAAACATGAGGGTGAGTAATTAATGACAGAATTTTCATTTTTGGGTGAACTAACCCTTTGAACTCTGAAATAAGGCCTACTTGGCTAAATGCCATTGTGCTATAGGGCCAAAACAATTTTCAGGTTAAGTGTTAGCAGACAGCCGCCATCCTCTTGGAATACTTCAAGAAGTTCTAGAGCACTGTATTTTCCACCAAACACTCTGAAAACACTATATTGAGGTAGAACGAAACAGCTCTGAAGCTTCAGTCTGCTGCTTTGTTGGCTCTCATGAACATGCATGTGCAACACAGTGCTGTGGAGGTGGGTGGAAGAGCAGCCAGGCTCGAGAAGGAGTTCAAAAGCTTAAAACAGGCCACTCGTTCTTCTGAGGGCCCCTGTAGCACAGCAGAAAGGCCTCCTGAGAAAAAACAGCTCTGAGAGTGCACAATCAAAGGCTGAAACTCAGAGCTCCAGTGAATGGAACTGTATAACAAAATGGCAGATTCACTGAATGTTCCTCTGAATGTGATATCAAGCCTTCAGGTAAATTATTCAGAGTGACTATTCAATTAGAATTATTATCGGACCCAAAATGGCCTCTGAGAACGAGACAAGAAAAGGATGGGAAAAGGAAAACCAAGATAATGAGAAGGTCACAGCCATACAGTGAATACTAGAGTGAATGTTAGTGAAGATAATGCCAAGCTCACATGAACCTGCTAATATTTGGTGCATAGCTCTCCATTCAGTGTAAAACCCTGTCAGTGTGATAGATTGAAAGGAATCTTGCCACTCTCTGCCATTTTCTTTCTCTCGCTTCCTACATTGTGGGCAGCGGCACGGTGCAAACTGACAAATCTCAGTGGCTTTTACAGCCTCCTGAGCTGCAGTTGCAAAGAAGTCACATCTTTTCATTCATACAGGCCCAAGAATTGACAAGACACTCACATTGAGGATGTCTCACTGAGAATGCATCCACTCTTAAAGNAAAAAAAAAAAAAAAAAAACAGTGATAAAAATGAAACCCCAAAATGAAAATACTGTCATTAATTACTCAGCTTACTATGACTTCCTTTCTTTAATTGAACAGAAAAAGAGAAATTCTGAAGAATGTGATTTTTAATGTAGTGTCTGACTTAAGCTTTGAAGCTTTAAAAAGGAGGCAAAAGCTAAATAAAAGTATCAAAGTGGTTCATACGACTTGCGCATTATATTCCAAGACTTTTGAAACCATAGAATGCTTTGAGATGTGATGATCAGATCTAAATTTAAGTCATAATACACTGATAAGCCTCCCAAATCATTGAGTCAGATTTGTGAATTAATTATTCAGTTTTCTGGACGCAAAAGAATGATTCATCCACAAATCTGACATTGCTACTTCTTTAAAAAACACAACAAGGACAGCTAGGACAGATTTCAAGATTATTAGTGAAAAATGACTTACATTTTGTCACACAAAGCTATCATGTGGTTTCAGAAGACACAGAATATAGTGCACAAGTCACATGGACCACATTTTTGATATTTTTATGGTGCTTTTGCATCTTTTTTCAGTCTCCAGTCTTTATAATTATTGTAGCAATCGCTAGCATGCCACATAAGTGGAACATAGACATTCTGTTGAAAATAACCTAGAATATTCCTTTAACATTTAATGGATCACACAGTAGACCTCCATTCTACCTGCTCTGAGCCTTCTTTTTTTTTCCCCCTCATTGTATATTACTAATGGGCCACTAGGTAAAAGAAAACAACATCTTCTATTCAGAGGAGGCCTTTTAAGAACCATTTCACTTTAGTTAACTATTTCCAGTTAACTAAAATCTCTGCTGACTTTGAACGGCAAACAGATGTCTTTAAGGGCACTGGGCAAGTGCCAATTATTCTAATTGTTTGAATTTGTATTGACTCAGGATAAGGAAAAAAAAAAAAAGAAGAAGATAATGTGGGTCAAAGCAAATACTTGAAGCCTCAAGCCTAAAAGAACAAATGAAAGAGTAAGAGAAACAGAAAAATAGAGAGAGAGGGGTGGGAGGACAAATGTGTACCTCAGCTGTTCTGGTGGGTTTTCCATTATATTTCTGAAATGGACTGAGCAGGCAAAAGAGCTTCTTTTCAGACAGCGCGCAGAGGCAGAAATGACTTATAATGAATGAACGCATCAGAATGGGATTCCTCAGCCATACTGCTCTGTTCACACCAAAAAAGGACGCAGAAGGAAGTTGCATAAGAACATAAGGTTAGAACGAATTGTTGTGCATGACCCAAGGCAAAAAAGGATCCACACCACAGAAAAAGCACAAGACTCTTTCAATACCTAAACAATCAGGTTCCCATATTTCATCAGAACTGTCAGTATATCTCGTATTGACAACATTTTAACGTAGCGCTCCCCTCCTCCCTTCATCTTTCTCTCTGTCTCTTATTACTTTCAGGAATCAAGCTGAATCAGTCTTAGCAACTTGGAATTGAATTATGCATTCGTTAGTTCATGCATATGCATGGATTCCCGAAGTTCATGAATATCTATTACGTTGCCATTTACATTTCTTCCATTTTCCTAATACATAAAAATCTTACACTAATGAACAAATGGAAGGACTACAGCTTGTAGACAGAGAGCTAGCGATGTGCTAAATAAAAGAAAGGCGTACAGGCTTTCTAATTAGAGCTCGGAAACCATGCGGCGCGATTTTAGACAGTGATTCATTTACAAACTTCAATGAAAAGCGGTGAGATTACATGAGAACTCGTGTTTCTAGATGGATTCTCAAGAGAATCTAAACGCTGACCCCGGGGAAAACCAGATGGTGAAAGAAAGAAAGAAAGAAAGAAAGAAAGAAGGAAAGAAAGAAAGAAGGAAAGAAGGAAAGAAGGAAAGAAGGAAAGAAGGAAAGAAAGAAAGAAAGAAAGAAAGAAAGAAAGAAAGAAAGAAAGAAAGAAAGAAAGAAAGAACATTGCTCAGATAAAATATATATATATATTCTGATACCAAAAAAAAAAAAATTACTGCCTACTTATATAGCTTCAATGTAGTTAGCTGCTTTTTGTTATTAGCTTCTAGTGTAGCTAACTACTTTTTTCAAAAGAGCAGTTTTAAATCATGAGTAGCTACAGTTTTAAAGTAGCTTCTCCACCACTGGTACCCTGGCAATCTTTCCACACCATGTAAAANGAAAGAAAGAAAGAACATTGCTCAGATAAAATATATATATATTCCGATACCAAAAAAAAAAAATTACTGCCTACTTATATAGCTTCAATGTAGTTAGCTGCTTTTTGTTATTAGCTTCTAGTGTAGCTAACTACTTTTTCAAAAGAGCAGCTTGACTGTTTTTGAACTGTTTTAAATCATGAGTAGCTACAGTTTTAAAGTAGCTTCTCCACCACTGGTACCCTGGCAATCTTTCCACACCATGTAAAACGGCCTGAAAAGTGGAGAGGTTGATCGCCAAAAATATGTGTGAAAAATAAAGGATCCTGTTTTCAGGATCCTGACACCTCATCAGCAGTTATCACAGGCTATTCACTACCGGTTCAGCGCACACACAGAGGAGAAAGAGAGAGAGGAGTGAGATGGGGGATGTTGCCCACAGGCGATTGTGCTGTGGCAGTGAGCATCCGTTTAGCAGGAAGTCCGCATACAGCTGACAAACAGCATGTGTGTGCGCAGGTTTTATCCCCTCCTACCTCACACACGGTGGGTGTCCATGTTCTATTAAGCAAGAACACACAGAGATCCTGTATTTATGTATTAATTAAAAAAAACTAAAACAAAAAAAAACAATGAAACAATGAAACACTAAACATGCTAATACAAAACTTTCCCTGAGGATAGTAGAGACCGGGGCTAGTTGTCACACTTTTTTACTTCAGTGAATATTTTTCAGGGTAGGTTCGTTTTGAATTTATGTATAGCCTTGGCTACAAAAAGCTATTGAATATTTCCACTGTTGCTGCCTAGGAAAAAAAAAAAAGTTCACACATAACACATTGATTATATGGGGTAAGTTGTCACAATGGATTTTGCCCTTAAATAAACAAGGTATTTCCAAACATATAGTTTATATTTCAATAATTTAACAACACATGCATGTTCCCGGTTCTTGTTTGTTTGTTTGAGTTTTTTTATTATTATTATTATTATTTTTTTTTTACGCCATGTTAGCATCATGGCTATTTACATGGCAAATATCATAATCCATAAAATTTACATTTATATAAAACATTTCAACTTGACATAAGATAGAAAATTTAAAAAAACATTTGGGTGATACATTTTGAAATATTCATGTTCCTGGTTGTCTAATGTCAGTTAATGGTCACATGTCATGCAGGAAATCAAATAATATTTCGGGCCCTATTTTAAAGATCTAAGCACACGGCACAAGTGCACTTAGGGTGTGTCCGAATCCACTTTTGCTAGTAACGACGAGAAAAATGGCCGGCATGCCAGGCGCATGATCTATGGCGGATTTGCTATTTGCATGGCGGAATTTGCAAGCGGAAAAACTGAACGGTTCTCTAGCGAGGAAACGGATCTGCTTGTGTGTGAGGTTAAAGCACGCAAGCAGACCATCTAAGGGACAAGTCGGATTCAAAAATTTTTCTAATATTGATTCTATATATTGATATTGATATTGTGTGCATAATGATATTTTTATCTTTATGCAGACAATAATAATCTTTTACATCGTAATCCCTTTATTTTTAATATTTGGCATATTTGTGTGCTGCTGGCTGCTGCACGTCCCTGTGTGTGTAATAAGCAGAGTGTACGTGCGTTGTGCACCCGCATATAGGCGCATATTACTAACGCGCCCTTTGAATAACAAAAAAATATTGCGCCATTGACTTTAGACCAGGATATAGTCTATTTCAGTTGCCTCAAAATAGCAACACGCCAACAATGCGCCTGAACACACCTCATTTTCAGACCATCATACCCATGGGCGCACAGATGGGCATGAGTGCATTTGCTATTTAAACAGTGCAGGACATGAAAATGATAACTGCGTCGGGCAAATCTAGCAAAAAAACACTTGCATCACGCCTGGCGTCACACTGCTCCGGGTGTATGATATATTTTTAAGTAAATGTTTTATTTTTATTGTCTATTTATTATTTATTTTACATTTTTATGATTTGTTCATTTTTACCTTTATTAACTCACAACCCCCATCTGTAAAAGTAGTGTACAAAAAATAAAGCCATGGTTAATTAATGTAACATTTCAAACAATTGACAACTTGCCCCCATTATGAAAAAAATAATACTTTGCCTTGTTGCTATGAGAACAGTTTAATGTTTTTTGTTCAAATCTATCTTCATTATATAGTTTACTCTGGCCTGAATTTATGCCAGTGTGGTTTTGTGTTCATAACAGCTACAGTATTACAAAAATATGAAATTTTAGTTTAGAGGAAATAAGCACCACAAAACCGTAATTTAAGCCTGAACTAGATGTAAGAAATCAACACACAAAACTGCAAGATAAATTCCACGTGTGTAATTGGACTTTAGGCTCAAACCCTTACTGTTGAGATCCAGCTAGTTTTTGTAAAAACCAGCTTCGATCTCCTCTACAAACCATCCCTGATTGAGTCACCTGAGCAAAATCAGTTCTCCCATAACAGGCCTCACGTCTCTGCCAGAACAAACCGTATCGAATACGTCCGCACAATGGAGAGAAAATTGAACAGAGATGATAAAAATGTTGCGAGTTTGTTTCTGAAGCTCACGGAGTCGCGTGCGCTGATAGCGCCACCATTCAGGCATTCAAGCAGGTTTGCATAGGGAACATGGCTGTTATTGTGTGCAAGCATTTTATCCCTTATTTGCTGATAATGACAAATCTCTCTCTCTCCCTCCCTCTCTTTCTGTCAGTCTCGTGTGGTGGTAGCCGGCTCTTTGGGTCTGCGCAGATAAGCGGGTGATTCATCATGAAGCTGAAGGCTGCACACGGCGCCTTATCAGCCTCTTGCAAGGATCCAGCCTCACCGCACATGTTCTCTGTTTGGAAAGTGACCTGCTGCCTCCCGGCCCCAAATTACCATGACAACATTAGAATTATCCAAGCAAAAATGACAAGAGACGAATTAATATATTTTGCACACGCTTAGACCACCCGGCATCCCCGCCACCCCGATCCAGTGCCAAACTCCCTCCGTCTCCATATACGTTTCCATTATTGTGGGGAAAATAATGGCCAACTAAAGGCGACCTGAAAGGGAGGGCCTTTAATGAATGCATACGAGCAGTCGGGCTTCTCCTGGCAAAAAAATTAATAAAAAAAATCTTAAAGAGAAGCACGCTACTGCGTCCCTTCCTTGCAGAATATTGCAGGTTGTTGCTTTAGTAATATCATATTTAATTCAATCAAGCAATAAATGCGTGTGTGTTTTTCTCCACCGATATAAGTGGGACGGCACTGTGAGAGTGTAATTGAGTCAAAAATAAATAAAGAGACAGTAATGACAAGATGGCGAGCTGTTCAGCAGGGCCATGATTGAGTCAACGGAGCGAGGCAATAATAGCGCTTTCCTCTCCCTTTTCTCTCGCTATTGTCAGGATGAGAATATCATTGCAGAAAATTGCCTCGTAGGGAAAAATATATGAAACTGTTAACAAATGGACTGGCAGCCCGTCCTCTTCCTGACATTTGAGAGAAAAAAAAATAGAAAAGAAAAATCAAAAAGTCAAGGGGAAAGAGACAGGAAGGGAAAGCAAATCGCAAACTCGCTAACGATCTTGCAGTTATGACGTTATTTAAGGTGAAAGTGAAACAATGAGCTGGCTGCATCTCGCACCTTCTCCCTCCCTTTCCACATACGTCTCTCTCTCTCTGTAACACAAATGCAGGCTTGATGTGTTAGTAGAGGGTGTGTGTAGGAGGATGAGAGTGGTCCTCTGAGGGGTGCTCTAAACACACACACACACATTTTCTTTCAAGTCCTCCATCTTTTGAGCACAAATCTACTCCCATGCACTCAAACAACTTTGGTAAAGGACAAGCATGACTGTACAGATTTTGACAAGAAACAACAGCTGATGGGGTATTGGGATAAAGCATCATTTCTAAAAGTTTCAGAGAGTGAGTCTCAGCAAACGTGTGAATGTAGTGCTAAACACTAAAGCTGCGCACACACTTAACGATTGCAAGGCCGATTATGAATGTAAATTGATACTTATGACTGATCGCGCTCAAACGCGTCCAGTCGCGTTCAGTCTGCGATTACAGTCGGTGTTCAAATTCCATGTGTATGTATTTAAATCTGCTTCAGTCGCAGGAAACAATCGGTATGTGTGTTCAGTTCAGTCTTAGAATGTTTCAGCTAATCGTTAGGTGTGTCCCCGGCTTAAGGGCCCTATCACACACCCGGCGCAATCCGACGGCAGGCGCTACGCAAGGGTTTTTTGCTAGTTTCAGCCTGACGCAGTTATAATTTTCACGTCCAGCGCCACGTTTAAATGGCAAATGCACTCACACCCATCTGTTTGCCCATGGGTGTGCTGGTCTGAAAACAAGGCGTGTTCAGGTGCATTGTTGGCGTGTTGCTATTTTGAGGCAATTGAAAACGACTGCGCCACTGACCAACAAAAACCTGGTCTAAAGTCAATGGCGCAGTATTTTTTTAATTTTTTTTAATTTAAAGGGCACATTAGTAATATGCGCCAATACACACACAGGGACACGCAGCAGCACACAAAAATGCCAAATATTCAAAATAAAAGGATTCCTCTCTGGAGAAGCGTTCGGTCTTTGCGCTTGCAACTTCCGCCATGTAAATAGTGAATCCGCCATTTTGCAAGCTCAACTGGCTTTTAAAGGCAATGGGAGATGAGCCTCTGATTGGTTTATACGTTACGCCCAAAACACACCCATGACTCATTAAGAGACTAGGTACAACCCTTTTGGACCATAAGCCTGGCACGCCGACCATTTTTTCTGTCATTAAAACTAGCAAAAGAGGTTTCGGACATGTCCTAAGTGCACCTGCGCCATGCGCTTCAGACCATGTGCTTAGATCGTTAATATAGGGCCCTTCGTCTTTAGTTTCATCATGTTTGCTGTTATATTTTGTTAGATGTACCAAAATAAATGAGATGTGGACAAGGAGCAATGTGTATGATGTTTTGAATAAAATTTATAAAAAACATTTCTTATACACTATTTCATTGTTGTCTATTTATGCTGCTTTACACATATTTTAGGTTAAGTATTTAAATATCACACATTGTCCACATTTTTGTTCACTTCTCACTCATTTTGGAAAGACTTGCAGATTTCAAACTGGATAAAACACAAGGTCCTGAAGCATTGGCAGTATGGGTACCCAAGAGTCACATGACTGGACCGTAGCCTTGTTATCTGGCAAGCCTTTCTTTTGTTTTCCGTCATCAGTTTCTCTGAGCTTTATTGCAGTAAATATGCTACACGTTCCCAAATGAACCATCTGTGACGGGAGAAATTCCTCAAACGGGCCCTCTTCTGCCTTACAGACACTACAGCAACTTGACAATAAGGATCTTGCAAAACATTCAAGCTTGTTAGAAAGCTGAAATCAAGCTCTTTTTATTGATTCAAATCAAGCCAAATTCATTATGGGACTGTAATATTTCTGAGTGATTTGAAACCAATGAGCGGCCAGGGAGGCTTTTAAAGTGATTAGTTTGTCTCATTCAACAGTCAAAACAATATCCAGCAAATAAACAAAGTATACTGAGCCATTACTGAGCATGTCTGTACGGTTCTCAGTCCAAAATTAACTCTGACGTACAGTGCAAGGAGCTTGGCTTTCATGTGGAGTCTCTCTCATCGGGCCATTGTTGCATAAAATATTTTTTTAATTGGACGCTTCCAATTGAAGGGCCTGCGAGTCTTTGAATCATCAATTTTCCATTCAATGTATGCCTATTATGGATCCCGCATGAAACGGCCCTGTGCCGATAGATGGCCTTGAATTTTCAAAAGTTTCCCCTGCAAGGTATTTGCAACATTAATTAACAAGCCTATTAACGAGACGAGCGCAAACTGCTAAAACGGTTGTGGCCCATTTGCATTGATTGCTGCGCACATACAAAAGGCTGGTCTTAATACGACTGAACTGACAGTTGTATTAAGTCACTGTATTAATGGAAAAACAAGACCAGAGGCTGAGGGAAAATGTACAGATGTAAGCTTTATATATATATGCAAGATGCTAATAATATTTAATATAAAAATTAGAGGGATCATAAAAATGGTATGTTATTTTTTAGTACTGTCCTCAATGAGCTGTTTTACAAAACTTCTAATCCACAAGACGACAAAATAACTGAATTTACACAAATGAACCAGTTCAAAAGTTTACATATCCTTGAATACCCTTGAATCTTAATACTGTTTGTTGTTACCTGGATTATATTTTGTGATAATTGTTCATGAGTCCCTTGTTTGTTCTAAGCATTTAAACTAAGCACTCTCCTTAAGAAAAATCCTCCAGGTCCTGCACATTCACTGGTTTTCAAGCATGTTTGGCATATCTGAACCTTTTCCCAATAGTGACTGTAGGATTTTGCGATCCACATTTAACACTGAGGACAATTGAGGGATCCGTGCACAATTATTAAAAAGGTGAAAACATTCACTGATGTTCAAGATGCCAACATAATGCATTAAGAGCTGGGGGAGGGGGTGTACATTTTAAAAGGTGATTTTTTTTTCATTTAGCACTGTCTTTCAGAAGCTACCCAAGATGTTTCCCTGAAGACAAAATAAGCACAATTTACTCTGATCATCCAATTCAAAAAAAGTTTACACCCCCTGGTATATTCTGCAAGGGTTAAAGTTCTGAGCAGAACTGGTGTTGAGCAGATTATGACTAACTTAAACATCTGATTGGCCATTGTGTTCATGCGGTCAACAGATAAGCTTTGTAGCCAATCACAGACATAACGCTGCAAAATCACGTTGTAAATAGAAACCTTTGATGCTCTTCACAGAGCGCTAAAACAAACACTCATGGGAGAGTTTGAAAGCAGCTGGCTGTCAGCAGGTACCGGTACTGCAGAACAGCAGATATAGTCACATTAAATGATCAAATAAATCTGTGGCGGGACAAAGATTAATTTTGGTGGAAATGCAGGAAAAACCCTAATATAGATAAGAAGAGTTCAGATGCAAAAGCCACTAAACGCCACTTCTGTCAAAAATGAGAAAATATTGAGCGAATGCTCTCTGCACATAGTATACGTTCATCAAATACTTTCGCTTCAAATCCACTAAATCCCAGCGTCAGCCCATTCAGAAATACTGGTTCGTTGGCACAAACCATTAAACGCCATTCACTTTGACAGCAAAAGCCTCTTAGTTCACAGAAGAACCAATCGGAAGATGCGAACCAAATCATATGATTTAAAGATGAATGAAGGTGTGTGTGAGCTGGCTTTCAATTGCCGAGCTGCAAGTTATCATCATGTTCTGTCCTTCGTTACAGTGGCAATGACAGAATTTTCGCAAGTAGCAAGTAAACACAACAGTGTTCCTTTTCCTGCTGTAAAACTGACGTTTGTCTTGTTGTCCAAAGAGGTGGACTTAGAGGTTTTTGCAAAATAAGCACACATGGACTTAGTTGGTTTTGCTGCAATAGACAGTCAAATTTGTTAAATACCAATGAATTGACTAAAGTGACATTTTTGAAAATAAGGCATTTCAATAACTGACTAATAACCTTTTCATTGCCATTAAAGTGAAATTACTAAACCTAAACATAGGAGCCTGCTTAAAAAACAAAACAAAACAACAAAAAAAAGCTTACTGAACAGAAAACATGTGAGACAGAGTTAGAGGTTTTTGCATCTGAACTCTTCATATACGGTTATAGGCTACATTGCCATACATTGCAAAGTAGGATCTATGATGATGAAGTACTTCACTGAGCTAAGTAATTTAAGTAATTTTGCAACCTCCTGTTCTTGTTCACCTATAAGCCATACAAGAGGTCTGTCAGGTTCACTGCTCCAGAATTAGACAGACCTGACTTGTGAGAGAGTAAGAGAGAGAGGGGCTTTTAATCTTGCTTCAAAAACAGCCGAGGGCCAAAGAGAACAGCATTAAGTGTTATTTCCCATTCTGTGTGTGTACAAAGAGGCCGCAAGTCCCGGGTCAGTATTCAAACAGATGTGCGCTGTGGGAGCTGTGCCATTAAAACTATTCGCTGATCAGCTGCAACTTCCCACCCAGAACATGCAGTTTTCTGTTCTTCTTCATCACAAACACAAAGACTTAAAGAGATAGTTCACCCAAAAATGAAAATACGGTGATTATATACAAAAAGCACAGAAAGAGAAGCGCAAAAACATTCTTCAAAATTACTTCTATACTCATTTCTTCAGGATTGGAACTACATAAGGGTGAATAAATGAAGGCAGAATTTTAATTTCTGAGTGAATACATCTTTAAACATGCTAGATTAGCATTTAGCATAATAGTCTTCATCTCATGACGTTCATTTAAATGACTGTCTGTTACAAACAACTCATTCACGTGCGACTGAATTGATGTGAATGAAAAAGCTCAAACCTGTACAGCTATACAGACTAACCCTAAAAACGATTCTTCTCGGCTAGAAAAGAATCGTCTGCTCATCTCAATGGATTAGCCTAGTTATCACGCTACGGAAACATCCTAATGAAGCCGTTTCAATAAAAGGAACTAGGTCCTTTTATCGGCACACCTGGTTGTAGCCTGAAAGGATATGCGAGTGTTTTTCAGGGAGCTGTTTACCCTGTGTCTAAGAAACCCATATGGAGACAGAAAAGCTGAGAGGAGCAACAAGCACCACCGGGCTCCCCGCTGAATTGCGCTTTTGAGAGATTGCGTTTGGCAGTCCTGCCCGCTATCAGTTGGCAGGCAGTGGAGCATTCTCCGGATCATCTGTTGATCATTTAATTACAGTATGTTTTAAAGGGGAAGGGGGACCAGGGCATCGTAGTAAAAAAAATGAGGAAAAGTAGTCAGGAAAAGGCGTCACTTAAAATGCAAGCTTTTTATATTTGTACTGAAAGAGATAAGAACAACTGAAGGGCCATTGGGTTTCTTGGGGGTAAAACGTCTCAAAGCTCTTGCGATGGAAACGCAGTTGTGTTGGTCATTTACTTAAGGAAGCAGTCTCCGGGTCTAATCTTAAAGCACTCGTCTCCGAGTTCCCATGAGGACAAATATCCATCCACCTGCACTGTATCTCATCCATCTACACACAACGCAAGCACACACAACACAAGCGCACACAAACGCACAAATACAGAGCTGACAATCACACAGACAGACCCTCAAAGCAGAGAACACAAACACGTCGCTCAAACTACGTTGAGATAGATGCCAGACCGTTTACCGCTAAATGAAAAAAGCCTTTATACAACATGATAGAAGACTGTGAGACAGTCCAATGCATTTAGAGTTAAAGAAAGAAAGAAAGAAACATAGAAACATGTCATTATTACTAACCCTGATATCATTTTAAACCTTTCTTCACACACACAAAACATAAAACATTGATATTTAGATAAAAAATCTTGGGGCTAAAGCTGTCAAGCTCTAAAAAGCACAAAACAAACTATAAAAGAAGTCCAAATTGAGTCTGATTTGTAAATGAATCATTCGGATTGGTATTGTGAACACAATTAACGGATTCATTGTAAAAGATCTGATTCACAGAATGATTCGTTAATGAACTGGACATTAGCTACTTCTCTAATGAATGTGTAGTTGTCAGTGAATTCATTTTAGGCCTTGACAGGCTCTGCCTGCATTCAGTTATTTTAAAGTGGCAGGATATTCACTCATTTTGTTTTCCACTGGAAAAAAAAAATGAAACAGGTTTAGTAAATAATGACAAAATGACAAAACTATCCCTTGAAGAGAAACAAACAGAAATCTTGACACAAAAGGTGGGTGCACTTCACTCAAAGGCAATACGCAGATAAAACGAAGACACATGGTCTACCTAAATGTATGAATACATGTTTTTTGAGGTAATTAAATCATAATAGATTTAATTACACTCATCAATCAATTATACAACAACATTATGTTCAATTTCCCATAACTAACACATTAAAAATGACAGATAGCTCAAATCAGAATATACTGTCATTGAAACAGCATGTAAAGGTTAATGCACTTCAGCTAAGACCTCCACAAAAGGAAATAAGCCTCAGTTACAGGGAGTGTGTGGCTTTTATAGAGGAATTTGAATGAAAACTGAATAAAAAGAGATGAAATTACAGAGCGCTGCCGAGGCGACCTTGAGCGTCCGGCCTTTCGTTCGGAAGCATAACAGCATAACTACAACTCCAGGTTTTCTTCTCCGCCAATGGTTTCGTTTTAGTTTTGAGCTCATTACTTCACTACAACGTGCGAGTCCAATCAAAAGGCACTCTCATTAAAAAAGGGAAATGGTTCAAAAGTAGCTGTCTAGCAATTACGTTGCTTGTCTGAAACGACTGGACTGCAGAGCTTCAAATGTCAATTATGTTAGTCAACACCGCCATATCAGTAGAGCTTCAGCAGGAAAAACGATAACATTCTTAGAAAAGCCAATTTGTTTTCAATTGTGTGCCATGGCCCACTTTTCACTCAACAAACCTGTCTGTCTTTTATGCAATAAACAATGAAAAAATAATAAAAAAAAAAAAATCACAATGATGTTTTTTTTTTTATGTTGCCTGATTTCAAAACAATCCCAGGAGGAAGTTAAATTCGTCACTCGTCTTACCCACTTTTAACAGGCTAAAACGTCCTTCCTTTCCACATTAGATGAAAAAAATAAAAACAGCTAAAGGCGCACTTGGCTTGCCAATGCCGAGTCATGCTTATTGTTGTGTCTAGAGTGAGCTCCACCAGCACCACCACCACCCTGCGGCAACATGGGACGAGTGCCACGCTCGCAGCGGGCACTACCAGCCCGGCCAAGGTCAATACTGCCTGTTACCACATGCACGTTCCACACCACATAGAGGTTTGACTGTTCATTCCAGCGCTGAGTGAATGCTCACACATTTCACTTATGTCACTCAGCCCGAGTGCTACAAATATTAGCGCGTTTCCTCTATAAAAGCAATGACAGCGTGTCACATGGAGAGACGGATGGATGACTGTGGATGGATTGTCTGCAGTGCTTTCGGCAGCTAAGGGGGGGAAATTGGTTTGAGGCACAAACTCTTGAAAGAGGGACAGACAGAGACAGAGAGGAGGGGGTTTCTTTAGAGTAACCTTCACACTACATCACAGAATTTCCCTCAACAGACGCTCGCCTTTCTCAGATGTTCAACACATGCATTTATGGAGCACTGCCAGCGCGTCTCAACTCAAGCCAGAGTTGGAAGAGAGAGAGAGGTGCACCGAAGCTTTCACAGGTTTATTCAGAAGGAAATGGCACATATTTATGACACCTGAGTGAATTATATTCACACACGGTGCTCATTTTTATCTTACGTTTTAGTTTTTGTCATATTTATTAATTTTAGTGTATTTTACTAGCCAAAGTAGAACATAAATGAAATTTTTACAGAAGTTAAAAAATTTTTGTAAAAAAAAAGAAGAAAAAAAAAAAACATATTTGCCAGACAATATCAATCTATAAAAATGACTTAAACATAAAAATATATTTTTCTGAGATGAATCACAGCAATGCAAATTCAAAAAGAGCAAAACGATATTTAAAAAACATGAATGATGCAATTAAAAAAATTGAAAAATTAAAAATAATGATTCAATTAAAAATATGTATGTA
>RJVU01059775.1:5589906-5607063 GCA_003731715.1 Anabarilius grahami | reverse complement strand
AAATTCTTACTGACCCCAAACTTTTGAACGGTAGTGTTTAATGTTACAAAAGATTTAGATTTCAGACAAATGCTGTTCTTTTGAACTTTCTATTCATCATAGCATCATGAAATAAAAATGTAAATAACTGTTTTCAACATTGATAATAATCATAAATGTTTCTTGAGCATCAAATCATATTAGATTGATTTCTGAAGGATCATGTGACACTGAAGACTGAAGTAATGATGCTGAAAATTCAGCTTTGATGACAGGAATAAATTGCACTTTACTGTATATTGACATAGAAAACAGCTGTTTTAAATTGGAATAATATTTCACAATATTACTGTTTTTGTTTGTATCTTTAATCAAATAAATGCAGACTTGGTGAGCAGAAGATACTTCTTTTAAAACATCAAAAAAACTTACTGACCCCAAACTTTTGAACGGTAGTGTATATATATATATATAATAAATTTAATATATTCAAATATAATAGGATAAAATCTACATGTGTCCATCCATCCATCCATCAGTCCATCCGTCCGTCCATACATCCGTCTACCCATCTATCGTATACATTTTGCTGCTTTGCAATAATAAGACTTTTTTTTATTAATGAAGTTATGTGGATTGGTAGGCATATATTATAGATGGATATCCTCAGAGCTCATGGTATTGTAGGTCTGTCTTGAAAGGATTGGGAAGAAAATGAATGGGATTTTGTGGTCTATTCACTCTTTTCTTCCCTCATATTTATCAACCGCAAGTCTTCATCTCATCGTCATTATGGACTGTGAACCACAAAAAACCCTTCGTCAGTGAACATTTCCGTCACTAATTTTCGTTGACTAGATTAACAGCATTCACACTGTGTTTCTCTTTCAGCAGAACACAACTTCAGTCAGATAATAAACAGCCTACATGAAGCAGCTTTCGCCTCTGGCTAATGTATCCCCAGCGCTCCTTTAATAATCCAGCACATGCTTCCATGTTAGAACGGAGGGATTCGATAAATGAATAAATTAATATCAAATAAGCATTGTTTCGGGTTTAAATGGAGTCTAGTAGAGCAGAAGAGGGGCAGAAAGGGCTTGCTTGCGGATCAAATGATCACAATATCCATTTCGGCACCGGCTTTGTCTTTGCTGAATTTGGATATTAATGAATGCAGAGGTTTAGCAGTGTTGGCGATGGTAGATTTCATGGAAGTGCAAATGATCCGCTCTGACATACACTGAATGCAGCTTTGATCTGCGATTTGACTAGCGCCCCACGCAATGAAAGGACCAAGGGGAGTGAGGGAGAAAAAGAGCTTGCGAGAGAGAGAGGGGAAAAAACCCTCAGAGCACAGAGGAGCACTCATCTAACAAGGCCTCTCTCTGATCCTCCTGCTCGCCCGGCCCCTCTCGCTCTCTCTCTCTCTTTCTACGTCTTTTTAGCAGCTTCACGTTTCACATGGTCTCCTTCGCTTTCGTATACCCCCTCCCCTTCTAATAACCCAGGAATGCTTCATTTGAATGAAATACAGTCATTTATCTACTGGCACCAGAGATCATAAAATCAAATAGTGGGAAGTGAGAAGTCATAACGGCGGTGGTTCGTTTTATGTCACGTAATACCCCCATGAGTGTAAGGGGGCCATTCAGAATATGCTGCCATCAAACTCTCCTAATGTTGTTTTGACTTGTACCGAATTGTTATTGTAAGTCCCATCAGCTGTATTAGACACCCGGATCACGTCCCGTGCTGCGGGCGCTGTTTCTTGGCACAATCTCGCTACGCAATTCTTATTGGGCCCCTAAAGACACTTCAAGTCGAGTCCCCTCATAGCTCAGGAGAGCGAGTGTTGGTCATTTTCCTGTGCTTTTCTCCGCTGTCATAGGCAGGATGGAATGCAGGGTGCGTCAGGCCATGACTCAGTGTGTAAACAATACTAATGCTTACACACTGATGGGCTCTTTATCTCTATTACAGGCACGAATTTCACCGAGAACGGAATTGATTGCGTCTGAGAGCGCTGCCGGTGTTATGGCAGGCCACACATGGAGTTCTTATGAGCTCGCTCTGACTTCGATGAAGAAAATCACCTATATGTCCAAATTATGGGGTCTCTGAGCCAGAAAGCCATGGAAATCAATTAGCCGACGTATATTGGATATGTCATGAGGTTTGTCAGAAGGGTGAGAATTACTGACTTAAGGTAAATGTTACTAAGCATTTGTTTATTTTCAGCCCAAACAGAGTGTATGAGGGGGTTTTAATAAATAAAGTAACAACATATCTAATGCCAGCGCATATTGGTGTACGTATAACCAATTACAGAAATAGGCAATACATTTCAGCTTGTGTTTAGCCTTGTACAACCTGTAATTGGATGATACTGCGCACCTTAACTCAAAAACGAAGGCTTAAGCATTGCTTTCCAGGCAGTCAACAGCTTAATAGACAGCATATTTGTATGAAGATACATAATAAAGGGATCGTTTAGCCAAAAAAAAAAAAAAAATCAATATTCTCTCCCTCAAGTCGTTCTAAACCTGACTTGCTTTCTTCTGTGTTTGGGGAAAAAAAATAGACTACTTTTTATTTTGAAAAAAATGTTTCAGTGAATGGGGTCAAATGTGGTTTGGACTCAAATGTTCTTCAAAATAATTTATTTTATGTTTTATAGAATAAAAAGCCGTACAGGTTTGGAATGACATGAGGATGAGTAGGCTAAATGATGACAATTTTCAAATTTAGGTGAAATAGGTTTCAGATGGCTTCCAATATAGCATCCCAATGTCTCGATAAATGGTCTAGAAATTTGAGTTAGCTTACATCATAGACAAATAAGCATTGTAGTATTTACATATGTATTGTTTGGCTATGGAAAAGTTTAGAAAAAAAAAATTGACAGTTATAAATTAATTTTGTGCTTTTAACCGCTCCATCAAAGGCCAAATTGCATGCACAGGATTGTGGAATAAAAACATCAGTGAAGTATATACTACTTTAAAACAAGCCAGATAAATGTTTCTTAGTAGACAGGATGTGACATGTCTTTATGCCTTCTTACCTCCATGCATTGTTTGATGAGGCACATTTTTCAGGTGTCATGACTCATGACAACTCATGATTCCATTAGTAAAGCCATCTTAAAAATGACGTTGGCTGTTATGACAGATATTGGTGGCTGTGGAAGGGAGCAGTGCTCTACCTAGTCTTACCTGGCGGGATATTTCAATTAAGCAGGTATAATCACTAAACATGAGATATTTGGTTAACTTAATTCATCCTCGCACTTATTATACAAATGTTTTAAAGATTCATGGGATGAATCATAAAATCTTTGAAAGGCTACAGTTTGTGTTTCATCTTTTTGTCAGCTATTCTTAACTCTTCTTTGGACAAACAAAATGAAAAATAGACAAATTATTGTAATATAAAGCAGAAATATGATCAAACTTGTGTCACGCATTTCAGCACCACAGCTCCATTGTGTCAAAATGTGTCGACCGCTGCGCCAGTAGATCTGAAAATGTGAAGAGGCTCCGTAGCCTTGTGGGATAAGTCTCAAAAAAACTGGGGCATAGCAACTATTATATCTGATTGGCACATGTAGGCTGTCCACATTTAGACATTTCGACTTTGCCGCCTACTTTTTGCGAGATAATGAATGGCCATGACTCAATATGTGCCGCCCACTTTCAAAAAGGGGGTTAAAACGCCCTAAAACAACATGCCTTCGAGACAAATGCACAGATTTCAATTTTTATATATAACCAGCAACACTTCAAATGTATATTTCATTTTAATGGGGGTTTAGATTTAGGGAAGGACTCAGAAACAGCCTGTTAGGGACACGGCATGATTATCCAGAGTTATGATCCGCCATTCAGCTGTAACCAATGATGTTCTGAACATGGTTAACCACCACTGATTTGGCTAGCATGGCCAGATTACCAAACGGGAGGGAGATGAATTAATGATCAGGGATCCAGCTGTGAAAAATATTGTATCGTTTCGTATAGCTATCGGTTGCTTTTATTGATCGCTTGTAAACACAGCAGCTGGCACTGCATGAAGTATTCATACTTCAATTCTGACAGCTTTTAATAATTTCTAAATATTTCAGGCACAACAATGGCGCATACAGAAACGCTCCAACAAATCAACAGCCAGCAAAAATAAACAAGACTTATGGCTTTGCCTTGCACACACACACACACACACTCAGTCGCCTCCAGAGCGCCACTGAGAGAACTGACAAATGGCCGCTGTGTCACTGAGTGAGAAATCCCGCAGTCACAGACAGCCTCTCATTTATCTGAGAGTGTGTGTGAGTGTATGTGTGTGTGTGTGTGTGTGTGTGTCTAAGTGTGTAAGTGTGGGTGGGCAACTCATACAGCCAGGACAGGGCCAGTCGTTTAGACAGACATCCTAAGGGGCAGATTGTGTGCATGTGAGACATTGTCTTGCTAAATGCAAACTCTGGCATAGGGCAGCCTTGTGCCTCCTCGTCCTCACCGAAGTGAAATTACCCAAGACATTTGATCAATGCAAGTGTTAGCTAATAATGGAGAAGAACTTTAACAGGTACAATAGCAAATGTCCAGCATCATTTATATCGTTTTCATGGAAAAACTGGTGACAGCTGAAAATGCTGCAACTTACCTGCAATGAACAAGGAGGTAATGCAACACACACTTCATTTTGCTATAATGTAATATGTGGTGCAAACCGTGCATTAATATAAAAAAGGTTACAAATAAGATATAAATAAAGGAATCATAGTAGTTTAAAAAATATTTTTGTTTAAAAAAACATATTTTTTAAAACTTTCAGTTACTTATTTTGCTTTTTCAGCATAAAAAAATCTGTTAACCCTCTGGAGTCTGAAGATTTTCAGGGCCCTGGAGAAGTTTTGACATGCCCTGACATTTGTGCTTTTTTCAGTTGTTCATAAACATATTAATGGAAAAAGTGTCATTACACTGTATTCAGCACAAACTAGGCTACCATAATATGTGAGGAGCATGTATGTACATGTTTGTGTTTTTGAAGGAATAACGTTTATGCGTGGTTATTGAAAAAACAAAAAACTTAAGTCACTGAAATAAAGCCAAAAAATATATATTAAATCTGTGTTCACAAGACTTCTGGGTATTGGAGGTTGTAGACTTGAGTTTTTGCTTCAAAATGATGTAAAAATTATCCTGCCTACTCGTTCATATAAAACAATATATTGATTTAGTTTTTGTAAGACACTTTTTGTCAAGAAACACAGTATGTGTGGAGGCGTGAATCATCATGAATAATGAGGTGATTCACACCTGAGAAGACAAAAGATTTGCATTAAGACCTTCGATGACCTGCATATCAATGAGTTCTTTCAGTCAGGTAGGCTGTGAAAAAACCCTCTGTGATCATGTCTCAAGCTCATCATGGTGTATATCAAACATACAGAAAAAAACAGCAATACTGTGAAATATTATTACAATTTAAAATAATGGTATTCTATTATATACTTTAAAATATAATGTATTTCTGTGATGCAAAGCGTCTGAACATTCATGTTACCTCTATAGCATTTCATATAGCCTTTTAGCTTAAAAGCATGCACATTTGGAGAAATATTGATGGATTCTCATATGTTTATGTCAATTTTCTATACAGAGGAGTAATATTTATTGTCATCACTATGAATGCTGGATACTGTGTTTTCAATTCATACTTGCAGCCGGAGGGCGCTCTGTGCACCTTTAGTCCACAAATTAATCTAAAGAAGAACAGGACATTCCAGGAACTAACGGCATGTCTTCCAGAGGTCTCTAACCATGGCTTTAACATACAGATAAACACTTTTCAAGATAATACACGATTGCGCGATGTATACATGCATTGCCTCAGAATTAGCGTCTGAATAGCGCTCGCTCCGTGGGTGTGGCCGCATTAGCGGATAATGAGCTGAATCACGGGCGTCTGACATGTGTCTCTTTTCATACAGATTACATAAACAGAGAATATTTGTTTTCGATTTGACATTTCAAAGTTTCTTTAGACATGTCTAATTTTTTTGTGATTAGTATTCACTAAGTTACAGTTCATTTTCTGAGAACTATCAGATTGGACTTCGTTCAGAGGGAGACGAGAGATCACGCATCATGTTAGTTTTCTTTATTGTGCAAAAAGCACCACATTTAGTTTTTACTCTGAGTGTACACAAATAAAAAGATATTCCACAGATTAAAATGGTGTATAACTCTTAATTGTATGTGCAACATTGACAGAGTATTTTGAGTCTCTTTCACACTGGTAAGAAAAAAACCGAGGTGGTATCGCCGGCGTGATCGCTGACCCGAGGGAGTTGAAGAAAAACTTTTACATTAAAAAAAAATACTGAGTACACCTTTATGTGTAAAGTCAACATTACTGTCAACTCACATTGTAAAAAATTTGGGAAGCACCATATATATATTTTTTTTAAAAAGTACAAAAGATTCCATCTCAAGGCCTTTTGAGATCAAAAGCTCCAGAGCAAATGAAGATGATTAAAGAGCTCTTAATACAACGGTGATTTTGACAAAGGCAGGGTCACCCTGTCTCTAGACGGTGTGTAAACACAATTGGATTCACGCTCAGAGTTTCAGTCTCTTCCTGTGTGCTCTGGTAACCCTGGAGACCACCACACCATCTCTGGCCAGGGCACTCGAGGATCGAGACGCAACCTTGGGATTCTTACATTTGCATAAATTTCCAATTACATTTTATAGTTTCAACAAACCTGGCTAATCACTCGTTTCAATCCATTTAATTACAGCTCAGCGATGGCTGGCTAATGTCATTAAACGCAAAAGCTTATTGTTCCTTATCATGCCATATTAAGGAAATTACACTGGAGTCATTTTTCACCAGGATGTGTGTTGACAACATGTAATTCACCACCTCTACACACACGGTGTCCCTTTTAAGGCTTGACTCGTTTACCTTGGCATTTACCGAGGACCGCGTGTGAAAAAACTAAATCAAGACAGTCAAATATGAGAGCCGGGATGCTCGGGGTGACATTGTTATTTTGCATAATTGCAATAAAATATATGTATCTCTCTGCCTGATTGAATTGCATCTAACTCAGCAGCAGCAGGCATAAACAATGCTGTCATCTGTCAAGCAGTGAGTTCCCTCTTTTTTTTCCCTTTTATTGAGCTTCTCGCACGACTCCAAACTTGCATGATGAAAATAATTACGGGTTGTGTTACCTGTGGGCTAAACGCACACACGCGCTCGCACCTCAGTGTGCGCCGACGTACCCTGCCTGTCGTTCAATCAACATTAAGTTAGCAGCATCGAGAGCACTCCATCTCATTCATCAGTGTCTCCCTGCACATGTCAATCTCTCGTACACTAGACGCGCAGAGACACATGGTCAACAAAGGCAGGGCTTTCATCATAGCACTCTCTAGAGGAAACTGTAAAGACAGAATGGTTGGACAACATAGACAAGAACCAAAGACAACACAATGAAATGAACATTGACCTACAGGTGACGCCCAAGAAATTCACTCGCTGCATTTACTCATTCCAATCGGCTGCTTTCCATTCAAGTCAACAGAGCTGCTTTTTCAGTATACAAGCATCAATGTCACTGTCGCATATTACTCTTTTTTTTTTTCTTTTTTTTTTAAGCATCTTGTTTCATGAGCATTAAAAGGCTTTCAAAAGATGTTAAAATGCTAGATAAATTGGAATGAAATAAAAAAATTATGTAAACAACGTGAATTTTAGGCAACCTTCCAGGAAGTATAATAAATGCATGGTTGCAAGTAAAAAATTTAAATGTATTGTTTTAATTAACCATTTTAAGTTGCAAACACTGTTTTGTAGAGTTCAGTTGACATAATAATGTTGATCATTACATCAACTTAATATTATCTGTAATTTAAACTCAATTATGCAACAAATTATTAAAGTCCCCCTGTGGTGAAAATCAAGTTTTTAATGTTGTTCATATGTCTATCTGGTGTTTTTAACATGTTTTAAGAAAAACGATGCCCAAATTCATATGTCAACAACTGAGTATTTTCTGTTTAAAACTGCAGTAAACCAAAGACAGTCTCAAACCCATGGTTTGAAATCACTGGTGTTTCTGACATCACAAACTACCTAACCAATCACGGCAGGCTTTAGCATATCATTAACTGACCATGCAAGGGAGTCTCAAAAGGTTATCCCGGTGTATTTTTTGTTGATATGAAAAATCAGTTACATTAAGCAATATGGCAGGTGTATGATGCACATTACGATGTTATGATGATCTATATGCCTTTCTGCACTGATGTTCGAGTTGTTCAAAGCATTTCTAAGGATACTGATTGTTAGATGGCAGCTGTCTGACCCGTGAATGTGAACATGGTTTGTGTAACATTAACAACACATTATTTGTTTGATAACGTAGTCAAGCAAAACACTAATCATATTAATTGCCATTATGTGTCCGACGTTGTAAAAAGTGATACCATTGTGCAGCGTTTACCTCAGTAAGTTGACAGAGTGGCTCTCATCTGAGCTTGTGTGAGTGGAGGCGGGGACAATTATCATATTCATAGATCCATGTATATTAAATGAGGCAAGAGTGTAGAGTTACATTCAAGCTATTTTAAGGCATTAAGAATTTTTAATAATAATTATAAATGTAATTTTGGTGATCAAAAATAAGTTTTAAGGGATAAAATTATTGACTACATGAGGGCTTTTTTTAAATGATTGATTTGTTAAGAATTACATAATGTTTATTGATGGAGTTATTGTAAAGTTTATTACAATTTTTTTTTTTTTCATCAAATGCTCATAATGTGATTTATCAAGGCTTAAAATAATAATTAATAATTAATTAGCTGAAAATAATAAAAAAAAGTGTATGTGTGAAGTTGTCAAATGTCCTTATGATATATTAAGTATATTTAATGTTGCTGACTTCAACAATAATGGTTAAGCATATGTTGTACTGTGACATTACAACAAAAAAAAAATTTACTGTAGAGGCCTGATAAGCACAAGAAAACAAACAACATCGAAATTCTAAAGTAAACAAAGTACAGTGATAATCAGTTTTTTCTGCTAGTCTAAAAACACGCCCAAATCCTTAGAGATCTTGTATCAATCCACAAATCTGTCAAACCGGTGGTCATATCACTCAAAGATGACAGCCTTTCCCTGAGGTAAGGAAAATGATACAGGGCTACATCTGAAGTGAAAAATAAAAATAAGGCGGGAAAAAAAAGTCAAGTTCTCCATTTTTTGCTAGAGTGCTCCTTCAACACAACCTGAGGCACCAGAGCGCCACGCTGGCTGCAGAGTCGCTACAGGCATCTGGGCTTTGAGTCGTGCTTGCCAGCTTTCAAACTCTGCCAGACTGAAATCGAAAATGTCAGGCGCAGAGACTTCATGTAATTTGCAGCCATCTCACTGGCCTATTTATCCCTGTGTTACCAAATTAAATCAAATATGAGCTGTGATGAATAACGGCCGTGAAGCCATTGAGGAACGAAGTATGAAAGAAAAGAAAAGAGGGATGAGGGGGAGACAGACGAAGTCGGAACACTGTGGCTTTTTACAGAAGACAGGGGCTGATTCGCTTGCGCTCTTCCCGGCTGCCATTTTGCAAGAGTACATTAGTCCATTCCTCAAAAGCGACCGAGCCGCTCGCAGAGGAGCAGCTGCAGTGATTCTGCCCTGCGTCTCCTGGGGAGGGTTCTTATTCTCAATTAAGCCCTTTGCTGATACAGAAGAGGCCCAGATATTCTCCTCTCCATCTATCACGGTTTCACTGAGAAGCATGAGTGGCTGCCAGCTTTGGCTTCGGGTCCCCAGTGTGTGTACAGCTGGATAAACCGCAGATCCACTCCAGCCAAATCTAACATCACAGAAATCAGGCATCAGTTTCTGTATAATAGCATGTTTCTTGTTCTAAAGGCGTGATAATGATATATATTATAAGCGGATAGTTCCAGTCCTGCATGCTGATTGGTCAATAAGAAAATCTTTAAAAAAGAAAGAAAAAAGCCTGTTACCCAAGCTAAATCCACTGTTACACAGCGCGTCTGGCAACCTTATTACTTTAAAAAATATATTCTGTCCATTTGCTGATATGGTGAGGGAGACATTTAATGTTTCCTTTGGGAAGAAAGTTTAAGTAATGCATGAAGAACTTCGACAAACTCTCAACTGCCTTTCTGCCTTTTTTCAAAAGCGTCACGGCCTGCGGTGCACTAGTTAAAGATTTTAAATGATTCGTAAAAAAAAGACTTAAAACATAAAAATCATTCTGCCACTGTAATAGTTCCTTAAAACTCAAACGGGGCTCGTTAGAAGCGGTGGAATCCTACCAAGACGGAGATGTTATAATGAGGTCATTTAGACTAGCACACAGCGACATCCCTAAAATGCAGAGCAAAAAAATCATCCAAAAAGACTTCCGGAGGCTTGTTTGACTTGGATCTAAGATGATACGTTATTTAATTCCTCAAGTAAATATGCAAAATCATAACAAAGATTATTATCTTCCTTTAATGTTTTATATACAGATGATAAATAATGATAATATTTCAATTCATCGTTGAGCGTTATTAGCTTGGCCTGCGTCTTACACGTGTTTTATTATTTGCAATGCATTAGGCTTTTTTTTTTCTTTTTTTTTTAATCTTTTCTGCTTTCAGTTCACATACTGGAGCGACAGAGAGCTAACTCAAAATTCATCCCCACCTCCTGAGTCAGGAATGTGGGCATCCTGACGTTTCACATAGACTCTCTAGAATGTGTTAACGAAGAAATAAGGGAGCCAACAGTGAATAAAGCTGTGGACTCTGTGCCACCAATTTCAGTTATCCAGTTTCCAATGATGATGCAACGTGACATTTTAAAGTTACTTGTATAGGAGATTTTTACAGCAGAATAATCTCACGCAATCCTAATAGTGTTTTGGCACCACTAGCACAATTAGCCTTATTGTCAACCATCTTAAAGGACTTTCTAGTAACACTTTAATGTTATTGAACTGAACCATTTGATAATGTAATGATGAACTGGGTATGATGAAGTAGGTATTAGGTATGATGATGAACATTAGAAATCAGATTGAACTAACAAGCAATACTTTTACAGCATTTGTTAATCTTGGTTAATGTAATATAATAAACAAATACATTTTCAAGTTGTATAACTTAAAGGTGCCCTAGAACGCTTTTTCACAAGATGTAATATAAGTCTAAGGTGTCCTCTGAATGTGTCTGAAGTTTCAGCTTAAAATACCCCATAGATTTTTTTATATTCAGTTTTTTAACTGCCTATTTTGGGGCATAATTAAAAATGCGCTGATTCTGTGCATGTCCCCTTTAAATGCTCACGCTTTACAATTTACAAATATCACAAAAAATATCATGATATCATGGATCATGTCAGTTATTATTGCTCCATCTGCCATTTTTCGCTGTTGTCCTTGCTTGCTTACCTGCATAAAGTCTGTTAATTCGCTGTGGAGCTCCAGACGTTAATACTGGCTTGTCTAATGCCTTGAACATGGGCTGGTATATGCAAAATTTGGGTGTGTACATATTAATGATCCCGACTGTTGAGTCACAGTCGGTGTTATGTTGAGATTCGCCTGTTCTTCAGAGGTCTTTTGCACAAATCAAATTTACATAAGGAGGAAATAATGGTGTTTGAGATTCACTGTATGTCATTTCCATGTACAGGACTCTAATTATTTAACTATGCCGAGGTAAATTCAATTTTCAATTCTAGGGCACCTTTAACATTTATATCACAAATGAACAAAAGTATATTACATATATATTTGCATTAACCTAAATTAATAAATGCTGTAAAAAATGTTGTAAAGTGTTGCCATTTGTTTTAACAAAACACTAGTATGTTTTGTCATATCTAAATTTGAAAACAAGGAGATGCATAATGACAGTATCTATGCTTTTTCAATGTTCCCAAAAGTGCTTAAACGGGGACACACCTAACGATTAGCTGAAACATTCTAAGACTGAACTGAACACACATACCGATTGTTTCCTGCGACTGAAGCAGATTTATATACTTACACATGGAATTTGAACACCGACTGTAATCGCAGACTGAACGCGACTGGACGCGTTTGAGCGCGATCAGTCATAAGTATCAATTTACATTCATAATCGGCCTTACAATCGTTAAGTGTGTGCGCGGCTTAAGCAGCCTACTGTTGCTATGGTTACCTAATGAAAACATAACTTCTGTTTGTGAGCATCTTTAGTAACTTTTGTGGTTACTGAAACTATAACAAAAACCCTGTTGAAATGTATAAATACTTAAATGTAAAAAGTATAAGCCCCCCTCCAACCTTTTGATTTCATGTGCCTTTATAAGTGGAATAATATCTTTTTAATTTGATATTAAAGAAGTTCCTGTAACATCCACAATGGACAGAATCAATGTGACAGCCAGTTAAAAACCAACCAAACAAACAATCAAAAAGCTAATTACATTCACTGAGGCTGCATTTACACTACTTGTTTCAGGTGACCCAATTTCCGTTTTTTTTTTTTTTTTTGAAAAAGCGCAAAAGTGACGTTGGGGAATGACGTCAACTCAGGTGGACGCCAACCGCGATCACATGACTCTTTGCAATGGTGCAATGGAGAACAAAGGCTCAACCAGATGTTTTGACTATCTTTAAAGATGGCGTGGAAAACAAAAAACAGATGTAAGCTGGTCATCAAAAAAAATGTTATATAGTCAACAAATGAAAATTGGGCATCAAGGCCTGCGGTGTAAATGTGGCCTTAGTGTGAGACTGAACCCAAAAGAAACACGAACACATTAACATCTAAAATGCTCCCGGTACTAGACTCACCTCTCCCTTTAGGCATTTAAAATATCAAAAAGTTGTTGTGATCTGGAGTATGGGTGTGAAAATAATCCCAAATAGCAACTTGTCCTAAAAATAAGCTGGCAACACTTTACAAAATGTGACACCAAAAAGCCTGTGATTTATACTTTTCGTCCATTATGAGAAGTGCAGCATTTGATATCCTCCATTTCACGTGGGAAGACTCAGTCGTTTAGAGTAAATACTTCAAAAGCAGTGGCAGCTGTGCCAACGCTCTCGCACTCAGGCCAATTACCGCCTGTCACTATGGTTACCCCCTCCAGCACCTCAGCTCGTGACAGTTCCGGAAGAGGGCTTAGGCACAGATGAAAGGGCCCGAGTGCGCGCAGTAGCCGCGGCCAACCGGGCCGAGCGAGCCCAGTGCGCTACGCCGTTTCAAATTAGAGACAATGCAGCCAAACACTTTGGAGATCAAAGCCACAATCCACCTCTGGATTAAGTTTAATTCGCCCATAATGGGAGGAGCTCTCTGCTCCCGAGTGTCTGTGCTGGAGAGTTGTGGATCTGTTCTGATTTACAACATTAATGGTATTAACTCGGGTCTCAGTATCAAACGCTCTATTTTCAGTATTTTTATAAGTAGGCATTACAGTAACAGAACCCTCTTAGCAGCCTTTCTTTATTATAGCTCTCAACACACTAAGGTATGACAATGAAATGTCAAACACCATGTCTTAACCAGTTGAGCCAAAATGAGAAAAGCTGCAGGGTTTTGACACTATTTGACCAGTGAATTTCCATTATTTTTCCATATGTTCATTTCTGAAAAATATGTATCAATATAATATAGATGTGTTAATTATATATAACCACACATACATTTTATTTTTTGATTTTTGCCACAGAGAGATGGGATGGTCAGCATGATTATTTATTATCACATTATCATATATATTATCATAGTATTACAGTTTGTTTGTTTATAATAATAATAATAATAAATTATATAAATATGTCAATGACATTTATAGTTTATTAATTTGATTAATTCATTTATTTATTTATTCTAATAATAATAAACGCATTTCTGTGGCACCACATTGGCTAGCTCCGCCCACTGTGAAATCTTATTGGTCTAAAATCCGGCTCCTTAAAACTGTTCATTAAGCATTAAAAACCTTCTGGCTCTTATTGTGTCACATCATGCAGCATCTGGTTAGGAAAGAGTCTAAAGTGATTTAAACCTGATGTGGTATCACGTTTTGCTTCAGAACGTCTAAGACTCTGACTACACACCTGTCCTTTCCCTTTAAAGGAGAAATAAAAAGATTTGCCTCTCTTTTTCCCTAAACCTATTTTGCCAGTCTTTTCAAGCTGGCTGCATTTGAAATATAATTGAAACCTAATCTCCACAGAGCTGAAGTCTAAACTTACTTTGAGGGGGCAGAGAAAGCAGGAAGTGGACTAATCCCCTTCCTCTCCAGCAAAAGGTCAAGCAGCTCTCTAATATGCAGGACGCTGTCCTGTCCCTCAGAGTATCTCTACTGAAGGCTGAAAGCACTCGATTTATTCCCTCATAGGCTGTCGCCATAGCTTACAGAGACCACACAGGTCTCCGCTGCCATGCCCGATTTAGCCCCCCTGCTAAATAAGTACCTGTGCCCCACAGCTATCATTAGAAGGAGACGTATTTCCCCAACAAACCGCTGTTGACGTGGGAGGTGGAGGGTGCGGACAGCTTTGAGCAAGCGTGATTTAGCTTGTACGCTGGCGGGTATAAACCTTGCCCCGAAGAGTGAGCGAGTGAGCCAGGAGAAAGACGACTGCTAGCAGAATGGACTTGACAGAAGCGCTTTATAAAAAAAAACATGTCTGCCAAATCAAACATATTGACTTTGCTCAAGGGTCCAATAAATTTAAACCAGAGTTTGATTTTTCTCTTTCCTGCTCCTATAGCGACAGACGCAGATGATGGGGACGCTCTCTTGGGACGTTTCTTGTAGGTTCTTACTGTGGAATATTCTGCTGGCAAATGTAGAACAAAACATCCTCCGAACCTATAACGTGATTACCTTTCTCTCTATTGTGCACCTGATGGGGTGAATTTGAGCGACGTGGACATAAAGGCTCCGAACAATGGAGTAAATTGTGGAGATTAACTGGGCATTCATGGCTTCCCCAGAACATAAGTAACAGGGACGGCATGGACAGCAATTAGCAGGCTAAAGCGGGGAGAGTGATAATCCTTCAACTTGCTCTATGTTAGTGACTGAACATACTGTATTATGGATTCATATGCACTATAAAATGAAAAAAAAAATCTAAATATAATGAGACTAGAGAATTAATCTGTAAAGATTCTTCTTGAAAAGTAGTGTTCCTATTGTTAACAGAAACTACAACGAATCTAAATGAAAACACTTCTGCTAATTATTTTTAGTTTTAGAAGCATTATGTATAATAAAATGTAAAAACTTTACAAAATTAGTGCATTAAACATGAAAATGCCACTAGATAGCAATATCATTAAACTGTGTTGAGAAATTTAAGGCAATTAAACATATATATTTTTTTAAATGCCAGCAGTTAGTGTATTAACTTTGGAAGCCATGAAAATACAAAAAGAAAAAGAAAACAGAACTAGAAAAAGGCTACTCTATAGTACAGAACAGAGTTGGGACAGCTTTAAAAACATTAATTCTTAAATAATATTCCTCTATCTTTCCACTTTCAGATACATGCATTCACTGCCTCAGACAAATTCGTTTTTTTCTGGATTGGTAATTAATAGGTGACCTTTGCTGAGTAAAGCTAGTGTAAACAGAACCATTTAAGGGTTTGTTGAGATTTACGCAACACGACCCTTGGTGGCAGCATCTAAACAGGGCCCACGCAGTCTTCCTGCGCTCCCACAGGCCCTGATCTTCCTTCTGGCTGGTGGGTCTGGCCCAGATGGCCCCGACTTGGGGGCCCCTCGAGTCACCGAGCTCTGCCCTCTGGCTGTTTATATAACCCCCCACCCCCCTAGATGCAAGCCCAGGAAAGAGATGGAGAATATTTGTCAGGATGCGTGGAGCGAAGCACAGTGATATCAGCGTGGCACTGATGTAACCTTCTCCCCAACAGATGGTGTCATGATTAGAACAGGGTCCTCTCACCTCAGGGACCCTCTGCTGAGCATTGTGCCTGTGGGCAACGCCGGGGTCTGGCAGACCCCCTATGCAGACCCCCTTGATGCTGCCGTCCAGCCAGTCAGAAAGAGGCACCATGCTGGCACTGGCGGGTGCCCACCCAGGATGGCGTAAAGAGCACGGGCAACGCTTGTAAACACAAATGAGGGAATTTGTGAAAAAGTCAGCCACTGGAAATGTGACGAGGGGGCAACAGCCAGAGGGGCTGGAGAGCTGTGGGTGAGTGTACACATCACAGTTGTGTGCCATTCAGAACTGAACAGAGAATTCCTTTTAAATGCCATTCTATTCCTGAATTTAAATTTAATTTGAATTGAGGAAATATACAGTACAAGATGCACAACTGCAATTTAAAATTAGTTGAAATTAACAAAAATAATAATACTGACATTTTTAAAGGGGACGTATAATGCCCTTATTACAAGAAGTCTCTGGTGTCCCCAGAATGAATGTGTCTGAAGTTTCAGCTCAAAATACCCCACAGATCATTTATTATAGTTTATCAAATTTGCCCCTATTTGGGTGTGAGCAAAAACACACCATTTTGAGTGTGTCCCTTTAAATGCAAATGAGCTGCTGCTCCCTGCCACTTTCCAGAAGAGGGCGGAGCTTTAACAGCTCACGCTTCGGTTGCTCAACAACAACAAAGCTGGAGAATCTCACGCAGCCAAAATGATGATTGTCAGTAACGGTGTTCAGCCTTTCTTTGTTCAAACCGAAGTCGGACACTGATGGAGAGACTCAGGAAGAAGTTATAACTTTTAGAATGCATCTGGACGTTTCTGAACGGTTAGTGGATACATTTAGGTAGTTGCTGTAGATTTGATTCAACTCATCGACTAGCATATGCCGCCATGTTAATCTTTTGAACAAATCCAGCGTTGAATTGACCCTCGTTTGTGAAATGACAGAATGGTAACAACATGGCCTCACCCCCTTTGACGCGTGTTCTCAGGGGCAGGGTTTCTGTAAATTTTAGGCTTAGTGATGTCACTAACCCGGGAAGAAGCTCGTTGTGGTCCCTACCAGTCATTTGTTGTAGTGCCTTTAACTTTGAGTGTCGTAACTTTGCAGATGTTGTTTATGCTCTAACAGCAACATTACCCACTAACTAAAGTTAAAAAA
>RJVU01059775.1:5548302-5582557 GCA_003731715.1 Anabarilius grahami | reverse complement strand
TGTGTACCAAGAAAGTACAATGTCATGCAAAGGTTTGAGGTTGGTAGGATTTTTCATATTTTTTATTCAAAAATCAAAAATACAGTAAAAACAGTCATATTAAAAACAGTGAAACATTATTGCAATTAAAAAAAAATGTTTTCTGTTTGAATATATTTTAAGATGCCATTTATTCTCTGATGGCAAAGCTGAATTTTCAGCATCATTCAGTTTTCAGTGTCACATGATATTTCAGAAATTAGGGTTCAAATTGCTCACGGTTCGGTTCGTATCACGGTTTTAGGGTCACGGTTTCGGTACGGTTTGGTATGTGCATGTTCAGGGAAATTAGGACTAATGTCAAAAAAATAAGAAAGAAAAAAAGAACAAATAATCAAACTACAAGCAACATCACAAATAAATACAATAAATACAATAGTAGTATCAAATATTCAAATAAATAAACAGTGCTTTACAGGTTTTTCAGGTATCAGTAGTTTTCAGGTACAGAAAATGGATAAAGTGATCAAATATAAAATAACACTGCATTTTATCTTCACTGTATAAATAAAATAAATATTAATCATTATTTAGTTACAAAAGCTATTCAGTCAAGAGCAGTGAGTGATTTCTTTGTCATTTGTTGTTTGATTTAACATTAAAAACACAGGCAGCAGGAATAGTTTTTTTTCCCTTTAAGACATGCACGATCCAGTATATACTGTTACACATGCGCTGTCTAACAGCGACATAACGACTATGTTTGCTAGGATACTAGCCAAGATGGGCATGTTGACAATTTTTGTATGAATTTGTCCGCTGAAGCGCAAGACTTGAAAGAGAATTCAGTATTTGCGTGCTGTCTGAAATAAGCGTGAGCGCGCTTCGGATGAGCGAGCACACAAATCTTCTCACAGCGCACGTGAGTTCTCTTTCGCATCTGGCTCCTGAATGTTTAAGTTAGCAAGGCTTAAATGAGTTTAGTTTAAACACAGATAGCAACGTGTGCTGTTCAGGTCTCACCTGCGCTCGCGCGCTATCAGCACCGGGGTGATGACGGTGTAAATGATAGGACATTAGAGCATACGGCACTCGCATTGAAGAAAGTTTACAAAGAGTGACTGTTTTGTCCATGCTATTTGACTATCGTTGTAACGTTTTTAGATGCCAGAATGCGCATCCATCGACTGAAACATACATTATCTGAACTCTGTCTGTTTTCCACGTTGCTATTTTAAACAAACCATATAAGCCTACAGATGCGTTGTCATTCGAGATGGGCCGCGGTGCAAGTGCGTGCCGAACCGTAAGTGGAGAACGGTACGGTTCGATTTTTTACCGAGAACCGTTGCACCCCTATCAGAAATCATTCTAATATGATGATTTGGTGTTCAAGAAACATTTATTATTATTATTAATGTTGAAAACAGTTGTGTTGCTCATGATTTTTGTGGGAAAAAAACGTGATGCATTTTTTTCAGGATTAAAAAAAAAGGAAATAAATCTTTTGTAATATTATACATGTCTTTACTGTCACTTTTGCTAAATTTAATGCATCCATGGTGAATTAAAAAAAATACATTATAACGTAAATAAAAAAATCGTACTGACCGCAAACAGTAGTGTAAATGAGGTATATTTCAATTTCATGTTGACTTTAACAACATAGACACACTTTTGAGTTAAATCTAGATCGATAAATCCAGGCAATCTGCCACCCTGGAAGGACACATCTGGGTATATGATGCGTAAAATGCCAATGACGTTTTTGTAAATGACATAAAATAAGGACTGCTGCCTGCATGCCAGCTGGCAGAACCTTGGAGAGTGTGTAAGGAATGAGGAGGAGATAAGAACGAGAGAGAGATAGAGAAGGGGAAATATTGTGAGGATGTAAGTGTGTGTAGGTCAAGTCATTCTTGCTGACTCAGAAAGCTTAACAGAGGTCAGGGCATCTTCAGATGACTGATACTCACTGTTCTCTCCTCCTCTCCCTTACAATACTGCTGCTAATTATATCAACTACTTCATTCATCGGCTCCAGAGAAACGCTTACCTCAGAGACCTTCAGGACCATGAAAACATTTCTACGGATACAGACGAATGAATAACGGAGCATTAACCAAGCATGACTCACTGAAATGGTAATAAAAACTAGATTTCGACATGTTCTGAAGAAAATGTGAGGAATGCTTAAATGTACAAAACTCTGTTGTGTTGCTAGTGCATTGCTAGATGGTTGCTAAGGTGTTCTGGGTGGTGTCTAGGGTGTTGCTATGTGGCTGCCAAGTAAACAGAAGCTGACATTAATACTGATCAAGAGATTAATTGCATGAAATAATAAACAATGAAATAAAAATATATAAAAATAAATAGAAATCAACATAAAAATGTAATATAAAACAGCATAATATTATATAATATAATATAATGTAATATATCAAGCTTTACAATATTTTACCCTATGATACCCTGGTCTAGTCTGATATGTTAGGTATTTAAAAAACAAAAAGCAAAAAATAAAATCGCTTAGAAAAGTAATAGCATCTCTTCAAAACAAACCGCATGATCACAAATGGTGTACTTTAACATTAAGCAACAGAAGTTTGTTCAAATCCATAACACTATGTATGAGCAATAGCAATAGTGCTGCTTATGTTAGCAATCACCACTAAAAATCTGTACTTATAGGTTACATAAAACGGCTTCAGAGCTGAAGTCATTTAGCAAAGTCAATGCTCGGTTGTTCTTAAAGGCGGCTCTAACTCATGTTATCATCACAGTGTAAGATGAGGATTAGTGTGGTCCACTTCTCCTCTTACAGGTTTTCTCAGTATAAAGCATTCAGATGGAAACAGGCTGCAAAGAAAGGGGTGATGTGTGAGGGAGAGAGATGTTTGACAGAATCTAATAAAGCCAGCCAGCAGAACTGTTCAACTCTACAGCTGCAGCTACAGTAATTACAAAACACTGCACCTGACAATCAGACTCTCTCTCTCTCACTATTTCCTTCCCTCTCTCACTCTCTCTCTTTTTGCAGAGCAGCCGTAAAATCCAGAGTGAAGAGAAAATGCCACAGAGGTCAAGGTGTGTAATGAAGCATTCTGATAGTGTGAATGGTTATTAAGTGCTGGGAGAACACACTCAGTTTCCCCAGTTTGGCCTCTACGGGAGGGAAAAAAGCCCACTTCTATGGCAGAGGCAGGAAAGTGTGCAAACTGAAGGTCATTCGGTGGCTCAGGAACAAGTCTCTGGAAATTGAGTTTGATGTAGTTGTTAACTGACTGTTGGTAGAGGCTGATAAAGCTGTTGATAAACTTTTTTGTATATTTATTCTTTTATATAAAAAGATGTTTATGATTGTTAACAGAGTGCTGGTAGATGCAGGTTAAATTTTTTTTAAAGGGGTCATGAATTGAGAAATCAACTTTTCCTTGAGCTTTTGATATATAAGAGGTCATTGTACAGTAAGAATATCTTGTAAGTTTCACAACTGAAAACTTCCTTGTTAGTCTAATAAAAGCTTTTATTGACACCAGGCCCACTGAACGACTGATCCCAGAATGTGCCTGTCATAGATAGGTGAAACGAAGCCTGCGCAGAACAAATCAACGGCTACTTCATCATTGCAACGTTAGTCCCACCCACTGACGTGTTAGTGAGATGAGGAGGAGAGAAGAGCGATATAGGACTAAAAATAACATTACCTTTCAAAGGATCCTAATGCTAGGAATATGGTTATTTTCAACAATGTGAATGCCTCAGTTTAGCTTTATTTATTTGTATTAGGCACATTTCACTGTGGATTCTTTGTAAATCAATTGCATTTTGGCACGCGCTTTGCAAACAGACTTTTACGAAATTACACTCGGCAGTTATGCAACAACATGTTAATTCTAATGCCTGATCTGATGTAATGATTCATGTACAGACAGATGTTCTCTGTCTACGTGTCAGTAAATCAAACCAGTGACTAACGGTCAACTTCACATTGTTTCTCTTAGTAGGATGAAAATAATCTGTTATATAAATGGTGATTAACTTATATATAGAAATCGATCAAAGAACGCTCCCTTTACAATCGCTGGAGCTGTCAATCAAACAGCGTGAGTTTATCAGTGACTGAGTTCTGGACTTGTGCCAAAACTCCTGTTTTTTTCAACGAATCTGTTAGTTACATCCAGTTTGCACTGTTAGTTATGATGAAAGCATTCGTTAGTGTGCAGAAATTGAGTTGCAATGACGAGATCACTGCTTTCATGCACTCAACAACATGTCTGTGATCGACTACAATGTTCATCACTGCAACCTTTCATGCCACGATCTAAATATAATGCCACAGATGTAAGTGTAATGCTATAAATCAACACTTTTTACGATTAGTTAACCTTGAGAGCTGTAATAGTAAAAATGTGCTAAAGTTTTTGAGAGAGTAATACTTGGCTATTTCAAATGGAAAGATGTTAGCCAATCACAGTAGTGGCGGTTACACTGAAGTCTCACAGCAGACACGCCCCTTAAAACAGAGCGTTCAAATCAGACGGCTAAAATCAGGGTAGGACAAATGCCTTTTATTTCTAAATTATGATAATTTGTGATGTAAAAAGCATACTAACATTATAAGTGCACCACAGGAAACATTATAAAACAATAAAACAATGCAGTTCATGACCCCTTTAAAGTATTTTTTTATTTTTTATTTTTAATCAAAAACCTTACCAGCCTCTACCAAACATCAGTAAATTATGGTGAACATCTTATTTTACGTAAAAAAATTATGGTAAATGTGTGTTGCTTAAAAACATTACATTAAAAAAAAATACTGTCAGTAACTCTACTAGCCTCTACCAACAGTCAGTTAACTATTGTGAACTTCTGCTACGTGTATATATAAAAAAAAATATTTAAAAAAATCAAATACACAAATACTCAGTCTACCAAAAAATTGTATCAGTCCTTACCAATAGTCAGATGACGGTCTTAAACATTGGTTTTGTATAAAAAATAAAAAAAAATAAAAAAAACTTCAGTCTATCAACAACTTTATCAGTCTTTCCAACAGTCAGATAACAATCAGATCCATTCTAGAATGCGCACACATAATGCACGTGTTTGTTTATTTTTAACATGGATGTTTACGATGCTTCAATTAGCGAGCGACGGCCTGCCTCATCGATGGCAACCTTGCCAACCAGATGTGTATTCGCTCAAATACGCGCAGATAACGCAAGTGCACGAGCGAACGAGTCCGATCCAATCGTCGCACTTCACAGCAATTTGTCACAGGCTCCAAGAGCTCTTTCCAAGTTGCGTTCATGAATTAAAAGACTCCTGAGTGAATGTCACATGTGTAGAAGGGGGAGCAGATGCGACAGATGGGCTCCAAGAGTCTCTCTCCCTCAGCCTGCTCTCAAAAGCCACAGTAAAATATTGAGCCATTAGGGCCTTTTGTCAGAGAGAATCAGGTGTGATGGGGTGGAGGGGGGGATTGAGAAAGCAGAGGATTGAAGCTCAACTCCTGAACTCAAAGGCACAAAGGCACAACTGCCAAAAATCCTGCTCGTGCACATACAAATACACAGACGGCAGCTGTAGGGAAAACTCAGATACAAGTCACTCACTCGCTCACTCCCTCCCTCCCTGACTTATTCTCACTCTCTCGTGCTTTTCTCTCTCTCGCTCTCTCAAATCCTTCACTCCAAACAAGCTATGCTTTTACACGGTGCATTGTGTTTAATGTTCCAAACACCAAATCTGAGAGGCTTGAACGCCGCCTCTGAAATCTCTCCCATGGCATGCATAAATTCCCACTAAATTAGAATATAAAAGACGTGCAGAATGAAATCTATTTGCCACAGAGCATGTATATGTATTTTGTGCTTCTGAAAGGTCACATTCAGGCTTGGTGCATTCCAGCAACATGCAATTATTCACTCCCTAACAGGATAGAAGCCGTAGTTTTATTGTTTAGCCGCTCAATATTTTGGCCTGTGTCTTTTATTTTTTCTGCAGTATTTAACAACGTTATTTTGAGACAAAAGTTCAGTGTATAAATACAGTCAAAGGACTGTATATCATGCAAATGCAGCAAATAATACTGCAGTGATTTGCAAAAATAAATGTCAAATCCAAAAACAAATAAATAAAAAGCATTAGATTAAAACAGACGAGTTAGCAGTAAAAACAGAAATAGTGCACACATGTGAATGAATGTACCCAAGCATGCATTGTTATGCTCACAGTAGCACCATTCTATTATGAACATGTCATGTGCTATCAAGGTGACTAAGACAAAGATTTCAAACTAAACTGTTTCCATAGCACCCCAGAATGCTAGAAAACATTCAAACGGTTTTAAAAAGCCAACAATCAAAGTAAATTGCAGCATGTAGGCTTTAAAAGAAAGAGTTGCATTGTTCTCTTCTTTCTAGACAAAGTTTAGGAGCATAAAACTGAAAAAAGATGGATAGAGCATGTGGGTGAGGAAGAGAAAGATGGAGGAAGATATGAAATGAAAGGTCATGGGGAAGCAGGATAGCAGCAGAGAGCAAGCTTGTTATCCGTTTCAGGGGTAGAGAGGGCTTGGCTGAGCAAAGCTCAAGGGAGCAAGGTCAGTCCTCCAGTAAAAGGGAGAAAATGAAAGTCAGAAAGTTCTGCTGTAGCTGTAAAAAGCACATTATTTGATGTGTGTCAAATTTAGACCAGGTCAAAAATACCAATACAAACTCTGCCCTATGCAAATACTCGCTGATCCTGCTGCACAGTCTGATGAAACTAATAATTTTTTAGAATTGTCAAAAACAAACTTTGACTTGCATTGTCTACTTTCACAGTGTAAAAATAGGGATGCACAATACAAATTCTGTCTGATACAGATAAACCAATCGTTATTCTCATTACATTTTTCATATAATTTTTCATACAATTATGAACATTATTTTGTTTTTACTTTTTATATTTTTACTAAATCTATTTAAAATAAAACAACTGATTTTAGTTTAGAATTTTTGTTACAAGTAAATTTAGGCATCACAACATTATGTAAAGTATGAAAAATGGATATTCATTTCGAGATTTTCGAGTGTTAATTTGTTAGTGTTTTTAAAGATGAACTAAGTATGTGTTTCATCTAAATAAAAAAAGAGAATAAATATACACTATTAAATATTCAATGCTAACAGATATGGATAAATAAAAATAAAAATAGGGATGCGCGATATATTGGCCACCATATCGGTATTGGCTGATATATGTTCATTTTTAATGTTATCGTTATCGCCCCAATAAGAAAATTTGACCGATATATTAAAGCCGACAAATAATGGATTATTTCCTTCAGCTAAGACGTTTCAGATGCGCACTGCTCTCCGTGATGGTTTTGAATTGCTTGAAATATGATTGGAGTCACTTCAAAAAGTAAAATACACTTAAGTGAAACATGTGCAGCGCAAGTCTGTCATATAGGCTACATAAAATTATAATGAGAACATTATAATTGTATGCTTGGGACATGGCTTTTATTGGTGAAACTTTTGTCTTTGTAATCAGTCTCTTAAATTATATACAAATTTGGATTTATCAGCCAATATATCAGTTATCGGCTTACAAATACAAAGAATTATAGGTTTCGGACAAAATTTTCATATCCGTGCATCCCTAAAAAAAAATGATATTGGCCAATAACCAATATAGCATATATCATGCATTTGGAATTGATTGCCATGTTTAGTGACAGTTGTGACTCTCAAATCCTCATTGAACCTATGATGCATATCACAAAATACCAATCCAATCAGTAAAGCTTCTTTAAAACAATGTGTGTATTGTAACAAGAGCTACACACAAGTAAACAAGAACATATCAAAGATAGTGACTTATATGACACCAGAAAGTCTTATCACAATTTAATCAAATCCAAACAAATGGGAACAGCTATGATGGGACAACAACAAATGGACCTAAAACATTTAGATGGCACACAGCTCATATTTTCATCTCTGAGTGCTGAAGATGTAAGAAAGTCATGAAAAGCGTGATTGTCACTCTCATTTATAACTGAACTGTGTGTCGAAGTAACCATATTTAGCAGTCTAAAACAGGACTGACAACTGTATTCTGTGTAAATGCAGCCATTAATGGAAAAGAAACAAGGAACACCAATGACAAAGTAGTAAGAGAAAACATCACCAATGTGTTTGGCGTATTGTAATTTGCTCATGTCTTGTAGAAAGGGGGACTTCACAAAGCTGGTAAAATCCCCTTCATTCACACTCATTCTGTTGTTATTGCCATCCGTCTGCTTCTTCATAAACAAAAGGATTGGCAGTCTGTGCCAACCATAGGACACCTGGCACCCTGAAAAAAGCGCCCATCAGTACTGGCGGATTGGGAAGAACGCGGCCTGCATCACATCATGGTCTAAAATCCTACTCACTCCTGATACAAAATAATTAGCAGAGATGACACCTCCGCCCTAAGCGCAAGACTTCGAGCCACCAGGGTGCAGGAGATTGCGAAAGACTTAAAAGAGCTCCCTTTGACACCCAGGGTGGTGCGGTCAGCCTGTTTGGACCACTGCGACAGATCAAACAGAGAAGGAGGTGGGGTGAAAGTCACTTTTTCGACAGCTTTCTTCTTGCAGTTGCGCTTTCTATTTATCGTATCGGAACACGGCATGCATCTCTGCTTGATTCTCTGCAGCGTGTGATAATTTTAATTAAGTCTGGACCCCTAAACTGAAGTCAGTTGGCCTTTCTTCTCCTGACGAGTCACGCTGTGAGTGATTTAGTCTTCGTTTGGGTGCCCTTAACGTTGGCACTTCAAACAGACATGTGCCATGCAGTTTGCTAGCTTTTATCTATGCTAGTTGTGTTTACTGGTTTACAATTCATTTTATTTTTGGCTGTTTTCCTTTTTCAACGACACCAAAGAAATGGTGGTCGAAATGCGATGGATCGCAAGCCAGAGTCAAACTTAACCACTACACCTCAGCTCCGACATTAAATTAGCAATTCGTCCCCCAGACACCCTGAAAAGCATGTTTTGAAGGAACTCGCAATATGTGGCCACTCAGAGGAAGTGCCGGAAGGCCAGACCTTCAGGACAATTTGAAAACACTCTGGGGTCTCTGAGCGGTCTCGACAGCATTTCGTCAGAAAAGCAGATTGAACATCTGCGCGTGTGGCTGCTGTTTGGACGCCTGGGAAGCAGTGTGTTGTCATTAAGGCGGGTGATGGGGGCACCGGGCCCAGACCCCTTCCTCGCCAGCGCCCGGCCCACCCTCCCACCAGCTGTTTGGAAGGATGGATGACAACCACCTGCTGTGGAGGGAAATTAGAGCGCTTGTACTCGTCTTCTTTTTAATCATCTGAAACATTCACTCCCTCATTGTGAAGTTCGGCTCCCGAGGCAACGGCACCAGCAGGCCGGTCGACTCCTCATCGGCGTCGGGATGAAACTGACAAGCTGTCTTTTCAAAAGAGTCCCTGCGACATTTCGAACCGCCACTTCCCCCCACGGCGCTGATAAAGACTGTCGGGAGGACTTGAAATACACAGAAAAACTTATTCGCAGACAGTGAAAACAATTACAAAATCTATCTCTCCTTTAATCCATTTCAAGGTGACATTTAATGCCAAGTTATTCTTGTTGGAAACCTTCAGGGGACGATAAATCAGTCAGCGAAATATAATTCATTTTAATGGATTGCGAGTGTTTTTATTTTCATAAGTCAAATCTAAAAAGGATCACTGCCTGGGAAGGAAGCCAGCGTAGGGGAGGAGGGCAGCGGGTGCTCGGGCTCCGTGCTGGAGCGGCTTGCCTAAGGAAGTATCATTTCCTGAAGTCTGGTATATGTATCTGTCATTGCAAATGTGTTTGTCATTAAAATACAGAAGGATATGCCCAAACTCGCTCTGCCGCATGTGGTATGTCTATCCAATTAGAATCTGACAAAAAGCTTTATTTATGATTCAGAGGCGTAGAGATTTACTCATTGCAGAAGGTAAATTTGCTTGTTTAACTAAATATACAAAACATACTCATTACTTTGGCACAAAAGCTATACATTTCTCCACACTTTAATTTCCGTTCCTCCTGTCTCGGATGAAACTTCATGCATTTCGTGAGGGGCTACTTAACCTTGGCCTCTCGCTACACTACTCCACGGGATCCATCTCCAGTGACAATAAGCCCACAACCCCCACGATGCATATTCAGCCTTACTGTGCTCTCCAATGATGTATTGTGCCCGACCCGGGCCCATGGAGTGGGGCAGCGTGAGAGTTTGTTAAAAAACAAAAACAAAGAAAACAGCCAGGTAATGCAATGGCATTTGAGTTAATTAGCGCTGCAGCCTGGAGAGTCCTTCAACGCTTCCTTGCTTGCTCGCTTCAAACAGCACAAACAGTCATGAAGAGCTCGCTAACGCGCACACATGCGCGCGCGCAATGTGTGCCAGCATGCGCCGAATATATTTATCAATCCAATCTGCTTCATCCATTTATCCTTCTCGCCTCCGCCGCCTCTATCTTCGCATCTGCAGAAGCAACACAGTAGAACCCCACAGTTGTTGACACTCATCTGAGAGGACATGCCCTTTAAAAGAGGCTGAGTCTCTGAGCAAATTCAGTCTAATTATATGCGGATGAGGCCTTTTCTTCCATCTTATGTGTCTCTTTTTCTATCTCTCCCTCACACCATGTTGGCACCGGTCCACTAGAGCCCCTTCGCAGCTCTAGCGTATGTTATACAGCCATTCTTCGCAGTGTAAGCCCGATAATCGTACTGTATATGATGCCCAATACCTTTGAGGCTTCATTAAAGCTTTGCATCAAGCTGCGGGGAGGAAAAAAAAAAAAACAAGCTGTACCTTCTACTGAGCATAAGGTGGAAGGAGAGAGGAGGACAGAAACAAGGCCATTTAAAGCTTTCAAAGCATTTTGAGTGGGAGAGGTAGTTATCCCAATGGGACATTGTTTTATGTGCTTTTTTCCATGTTACTCGTGCACGGCGTGTAACAGCGCGTTAGCGTTCAGATGGCCCTGCGCCAAATAAGCACCCATGCTGTCAGCCCAATCAGATTTTGGAGGGACGCTGAGGAGAGACAACTCTAGTTATAATTTCTCTCTCATCGCTGCGTCTTTCTCTCGAGCTCACACTGACTGTTTTCACGCTGAGCATTTAAATGTTCTCGTTTCTTCGCATCCGCCTCTTTGAGCTGATGAGAGAAGTACGAGCGTATCAATCTTCTCCGCCGAAGGAGAAATTAAAAAAATAATCAACAAAAAGCGCCTCTCAAAAAAGTGCACAACGGACCACGGTCTGAATTACGCTGCGATAATCCTGTTTTCCAACTGTCACGTTTGAGAGTGAAAGGAAGCTGTCACTCAAGCCTTGCTTTTGCTTCCATGCTCCTGGACAGCTTTGTGGAATATCAGCCTGGTGCAGACTTCCTGTGAGCTCACAGCGCAACGGGACACAGAGGTGCCTCTCTCTCTAAGAGCTGGCCTGGCAGGTGGAGGCTTATTTGAGGCCACATCTTGGAAGCTTGAAGATCACAGAAGCCCCCCTGAGTCAAAAGTTATTACCACTCCAAGGCTATCTCCACAGGTGAACGGGTGGTGCCAGTAGGGGGATTGGAAATGTCATGGTCTCTATAGAAATGGGTCCCTTTTTTCCCGGTTAAATCCTAATAGAGCACCGAGCTGATTTAATTGGTGCACTCTATGCCTAGGGAGTGGTGGAAAAGATCGCAATCGGCCGGTGCGGCTTCAGGCACAGTGGGACCGGCCAAAGCTGATCTGATAGTGCCACTCAATGCAGAAGGTTGAGCTGGAGCCAAAGCAGATCTTTTGACCCCCCCCCCAAAAAAAAAAAAAAAAAACTTAGAAATGTGGAGATCTCAGAAGCATTTTACCTGCAATGTTTTACCTCTTCGTTCGGCTTCTGTCTTTCACTTCAACCTAAAATAGCCTGCGGTTTGAGGCTTACTATCTGTCAGAGATTTGCTCATGTTAGAAGGGCCTGAAAATCCTCCTCAATCACAGTCAATCTTCTTAAAACGGCTGGTCCTTTTAAACAAATGTGACCAGCCCCGGAGGCGTATCCATCCACACATGACCCAGTGACTCAGTTCAAAGGCAATCCATGCTTACAAAGAGACCCTGTTTGAAGATTTATTTGGATAACAAGCACAGGTGGACAACGGGTTAAAAGCAATCACAAAAAAACAAGAGAGAGAGAGAATACAGTCAGACAACACACAAGTGGATTATATGCATATGTGCAAGTTTATATGCATAAATGAAAGACGACTGGATACTTAATACATTTCAAAATGTTCCTATAATTAAACAATATAATCAAAACTAGAAGGACAATGTGTTAATAGTATACCGCTATTTGCAAACATCAAGTTTAAATGCATCTTAACCAAAACCCATACACTAATTAAACATAGCTTATCCCCAATGTAAAAGTACAACACATCAGCTCAAATGTGCACTTAAATATTTAACAAACATCTGTTACAGATAATCTAAATCCATAAAACACACTTTAATTTTCAGATTCAAAAATAAAGTCAGCCCACATGATGCAGCGTGGTGTCGCCACAGCTCTGACGACAACTACAAGACCTTGGTTCCAGCTTTCATGCCCTCTAAATCATCTTAGAGCACAGGGACTTTGACGAGGAAAAAGCAATTAACAGAGAGTGATTAGAGTGATTAAGTTAGCCAAATGTGGTCAAGCTCTTTCCATTGGACGACGTGATTTAAAGACGTCCAGGTAAATAATGCTATAAAAGACAAAAACTAGCCTTCTGATGGGTGTAAGGTAAAAGCACAGGGGGATTCTGGTGCATACAAGGCAGCTAAACTAAGGCCAATCCATCACCGCAAGGTTATAAATGATGTACTCTGGGGAGGTCCTGAACAACAAGATCTACTGCTGAACTACAGACTTAAGGAGACGAGAAAGAAAAGAGTGGAATCAAAATGGAAATCATTGCCAAGAAGCAGTTTAACTTCCAATTCTCATGTGGGTGTGTTAAAATCATCCCTCCTTGACTCCTGGAAACACAGCCAATACTTAGAGCAAACAAAGGTCAGGGAGAGTGTTAAATCATTTGTCTCATTTTTCTTTCAAACAGTCCCGCTAAGCTAGATCTCGCTGCCTTCGCTTTAGAGCCCGTAACTGTGAGCGAGTCTCTGGGTTGAAAGCTTCTGAGCCGCTCCGACAACTGAGGGGAAACCTTCTGGGTACCCTGTGTTTTATTTTTCCTTCAGCAAAATGTTTTAAAGATCATTTACACACCAACTGCTACAAGACAGGTCCCCAGCGCATTCTGCCATGAAAGAAGAAATATTAAGCTTTTATTACATACAAATGCGTACCACTGCATTCATGCACAATTAGAACACCCAAAATGTTGGGGATGTTGACAAAGTTTGACTGGTTAGCAGGCAGATGCTGCAATTCCATCACTCTGCTGGAAAAAATGCCTGCAAGTCAATATTAAGGACAATAACTGCCACTTAACCTCTTGAGATGCACTGTCTCAACCTCAGGCTTGATGTCACTTTGTTTACCATGGTAAACATTTACTATAGAGACTACCGTCTAAAAATATTAAGAATGTTAACAAATTATACATCTTTTGAAACTTCTAAGGGTTTAGTTTCAATCTCTGGTGTCTGTTTTACGATATAGATGCTCCAGCAATAATACTGTAGTTTGTGTCAGGAGTGCAAATAACAATATGCAAAATCAAAACAGGACTTCATACCTGTGTTATGAAATAGCGATCACGAGATGAATCCAATCCGTCGCGCTTGGGTAAAATGTCCACAAACTATTTCACCCGATAGATCTGCTCTCCATCATCGTTCAAGAAATTATGCAATCTGAGCTCTCATTTTTTTGTTATATCATCCTCAAACTTAAAACATAACTTCTTAAGATTTGTGGCTTTGGGCCCATTGTATTTCCAGCTGCCACAGGCATCTTTTTTTTTTATTTTTTAATGATAAAAAAGATGTTATGCAAAAAACATTTTCATTCCATCATATTTCAGCTTTTCTAACTTTTCTTTTCTTTTTTTCTTGTATTAATTCTGAAACTTGGGAGAATAATTATATTATACCATAACTATGCTCATACTCCAAATGGTTTTGGAAAGACAACCATTTGAGTGCAAGCATGTCATTTTCCTGTTTTGGGCTCAAAAGGGGGGTGCGCATCAAGAGGTTAACAATAAAACAAAAGAAAAAATCATCAATTCATAAAAAAAAAAGTAAATCATTAATATACACATTTTATACAATTATTATAATTTTAAAATATACAATTCATAATATAAAAGTAATCATGTATTCTGAAGAAACAAAACTGTTTACAAGCAACAGAAACTTAAAAGTCGCTACCACTTGCGTGTCAGCCGAGCAACCACCATTGATATTAATGGAAATGCTAACACACAGCTCTCTCCAAGTATTATAGACTTCCTTGGAGAGGGAGTGAACACACTTTGGACATTTTGGATGTGTGTCCAGCCAAGAAAAACAATGGAGAGGAAAAAAAAGAAATTTTAAAAAAGACAGAGATCAATCTCAAGGTGCGTGAGAGCATACAGAGGCGGAAAGAGAGTAAGGTCTGGGCCGGCGACCTCAGCCCTACCCAAAATCAATTGTGTTTTCAATCTTCACAAGAAGATTTGGTTTCACTGGTTAACACAAGCGCTGTGAAAGCCATTTTGAGACCTTGTTAAAGACTCTGTAGCGAAACAAATACAGGTGTGGGCTCAGATTGCTGAGGATGAGCGAAGGGAGGGAGACGGGAGGACAGTAGCAGAGGAAGGGAGGAGTCTAGAGAGAGCGCATCATCTTAAAACTAATCCCAACCAGTTCAAAAGCTGCTTTTTTCCTTACCTTCCCTTTTCATCCCTCACTAGCTTTACATTTGTTTTCTCCCTTTACTCCAGAGGGCACTGGAGAGTGGGGAGCCCGTGATTGAGTATTTCAGCCACCCTTAAGAATTTCTACCTTTTGTTAGTGACTTCCCACTTGTGCAAGGCCACTGATGTGTGGAGAACGTTTAAGGGCTACGGGCTCCATAGAAGTCCGTGGGGATTTACTGCTAACCCTCGCAGTGAATAGAGGACACTTCCCTGGCCTCACTTATGGAGGAAGGCAGTCCAAAGGGCCTTTTGATAAGAAATAACACATCTCTGCCCAGACAATGAAGTTCCTGCTAAGACATTAAGAGAAAATAAACCATGAAATGCTCACAAAGCTGAAGCTGCACACTATGAAAATACTCCAAACTAAATTTAGGAAGTGGAAATTCACAGAACACAACCGTTACACATAGCATAAGCAACGGTGTGGTGTTAAATCTTATCCCTGTTTTCAAACAGTCCATAGAGGCTTTTGCTAATCTTTATTATTTGCTTTTGCACAGTCACTTTAACCAATCCAATTCAGTTATATAGCGCTTTTAACAACTGAGTTTGTCTTAAAGCAGCTTTACAAAGCGTCAGGCCTAAACCCTAACATGATCAAGCTGAAGGCCTGAGGTGAGAAAAAACACCCAAAGGGTAAAGGAACTAACCTTGGGAGGAAGAGGAAGGCAACTTTGGATGGCCGCCATTTAGGGCTGGGCGATATGGCAAAAAAGTAATCTCAATAATTTTTTCCCATATTGATCGATAACGATATATATTTCAATATATAAACTGTTAATGCTGCAAGCTTGAAAAGAGTATCCCAACTATGACTGAAGCCACAAAAATTTGAGGGTTCATTAATTACATTTTAAAGAATAGTTTATTAACAAAAACAGAATACACATTTGGCCTTAAAAAAATTAAGACAACTTACTAACTTAGTGTGTGACTTTTAATTATAAACAAGTCCGAAATACACTGGGACTCTTATTTTGAAATGTCTACACAATTGCGGGCTGATCCTTCAGATGCTTACAACCGTCTAAAACATTTTATATAAAGGCCATAAAGTAGACATTGTAATAACTCATCAACTTGAGTTCATTAGCAATCGCTTGGCATAAATCTGCGCTTTTCATTGATTGAGAATAACTTTGAAGCAGTCTGAAGCGTTGCGCGAGCCTGTGAAAGTGTAGAACGCGCAACAGCGCCACCTTTAGGGCTGTGTATTGCCAAGAATCTGGCGATATGATACGTATCACGATACAGGGGTTACGATACGATATATTGCGATACTGTAAGTAACCTGATATATTGCGATATTTCTTGTTTTTTTTTAGAAAAAGGATGTCATTTTTTAAATAAAGAACACCACCATATGCATAAAACCTTACAATCAACTTTATTTTATTTAATCAATACAGTATCATTTGCATTTATATCACAATCACTATTTTGTGCAATCTAAGAGAAAATACTAAAGTGACTGCAGGATTCTTTATGTGTATGTTTTAAAGGTTCACAGTATAGCAGTTTTTAATTTCTAAACTATTTAACAACTAGTGCATAGTCCATTTTATGACTGAATGTCTGTTTGTTTTATATTTAATACTGTAAAGCTGCTTGCTTTAAAGCAGTCTAATCTATAAAGTGCTATTTAAATAAACGTGCCTTCACTGAAGTGCTGAACAGAGCTGGTGCAAACATATCCACATCGCTATGATCAGATGCTTTCTGCTGTCACCGCTGTCATTTTTTCTTTTGTGTTTATTTTGTTACTGAGAGGAAAACGTGCAGTACATATTACATATTCTATCGAACGCCTCTCTCAGGAGCGCGGATGGCATCGGCAGATTCAATTAGTTTTTTTTGGATTATATAACATGGTCTATTTTGCAAACAACTGACTCTTGTCGATCTCCTTAGTGGGTTCTTTATAGTTGAAGCCAAAATGAGTCCACACTTTAGCTCTGTATGCCGCTGGAGCGGAATAATTCTATCGTGAGCTGGGTTTGCTAATGGTAACGCTATTGATGCACCTCGTGCTTCTCCGGCTACGCGTCAGTTTACATTCTGAGATAATGTTGCCATCTAGCGGTTGGGTTTTATACAGTCTGTGGTTTAAACAGAACACAAATCCATGAATATTGGATGTAAATAAATAAATAAATAAATATCGATACAGTATTTTTGAGAATCGATAGTGTCGCCAAACATAATATCGCGATATTCACGTATATCTATATTTTCTTACACTCCTAGCCGCCTTGTGACATTCCAACATGCAGCGCTCTTTGTGAAATCTCCACCGCATCTCTGCAGCGCACGTGGGAATGTCAGCAAGAGTAAACCGTTCTGACGCACACATAACGAGCAGGTATGAAACACGTAGGGCGAGGGGAGATTTTCCACTAGTTAATCAATCGCGGATGGTTTCATTATCTTTGGTGGATAAAAAAAATTAAAAAAGGATAAAAACAATAAAAGCATAAATGTGTCTCCAAATATACTTGGGCGGCCATTAATATACCTGGGTGGCCCGCCCAAGTAAAGTCTATGTGTGGGAAGCACTGTGATGGAATAGGTTGGTTGTGTTGCCAGTCTTGGTTTTCACCGTCCGATGACATATTTTACAGATTGTTTTAATCTGCGCCTGGTCGCTTTTCAAATAACCAAACCACTTCCACATAACTGAATTCGTGCTACCTTTTTTGTCGACAATTTCATAATTTTTGGATAATAACTCGAGGTTAGTTTCACTTTCATCGCTGCTTACACTCATTTTTGTCATCCTTGTGTCGAGTTTGCTTTGCAAAGTGCCGTAGGAAATTGACTTTGTTCTTTGACGTGAACGTTAAAAGCTGCACGCTGATTGGCTGTTGTCGCATATTTCTGCTGTATGATTGGCTCTTATATTAATCCATAGAGTAAAAATGCCTAGAGCTTATCATTATTGACATATATTTTTTCACGATTCGATATGATGTCGTTTATCGGCACAGCCCTACCGCCATTACTCTCACGACTGAAACAGTACTCACTACTGAAATGTTCCCACAGTCTCACAGTGTACACGAGGAAAATGTGTCTAAAATAAACTCTTCACACCAAATCCACAAACACCTCTCGTTAAACAAGCTTATTAAATCAGACTTTAAGGGCTCAGTGATGCAGCAAGGCTTGCAAATAGAGCAGTGCACTGTTTTTATTACCCGAGCCTGAGGTAAATCGAATGCCGTTATTAAATGTTAGCGGTTCACCAGGTATGCTAAATTAACTAACAGTGAGTGCTCGGGATGCAGTCATTACAGGCAGCCCACTGTCCTCACTGAATATCGAAGCTGAGAGAAAGAGAAAACTCTGATATTTCATTATGGCAACATGCCAATACACAGTCTGCCACCAAACCCGTGATTACGGTTTTGTTCGTCCAGCATTCAACATGGGCAGGTCAGTGAGCCATGAGTCAAAACCACCACAGAGAAAATGAAACTTGCTCAATGACAAAAATAAAGAGCAGGACGCTCTCTGGAGAAAATTATGCTTTGTGTAGAATGACAAGTAGTTTATTTATAAAAATCAATTAGATGATTTTCAGTTGGAGTTCTCAAAATTTACCCTATTCACTTTCTAAAAAAATGTCCCTGGTCTTATTTCAAGTAATGTATTAATGTATGTTATGCTGAAGAAGAAAAAAAACATGTTCAAATCAAAATGTAAATTTCTCTGCTTAGGAAACAAAATTTTCTTTCTGCTGATGTGATCCATGTGGGCTTTGAAAAATAAAATTAACCAATAACATCACACACCTACAATATTTTCCTATTCACTATGAAATGTGTCAGAAGATGAATACATTGCAAATGCCATTTCTATGCTGTCTCTAAAACATCTAAACTTGTTACAAAATGCATAATTACAGTTCTGAATATTGGTCAATTCAGTGTTCTAGATTTGCTAAGTACACAATATAGTAGCTACAACACAAAACACCTGTTGTAACTACACTGCGTTCCAAATTATTATGCAAGTGACATATCAGTAAGATTTCAGTACAATAAACATTCAGATTTTAGTTTTTCTAAGAAAATGTTTGTTTATTTATCCATCCATGTCTTTTTAGATAACTGGTATCAATCTCAGACAAAATAATTTGCCAGATCTATGGAAACCCTACTTAGAGGTTGTTCCACATTATTAAGCAAATCACAGTTCTCATGCAATATGGGGAGGAAGAAAGATCTTTCTGACGATGAAAAGCATGAAATGGTGCAATGTTGTGCAAAAGGCATGAAAACAACTAATATTGTGTGAAACTGAATGGAGATTATCGAATTATCATAAGATTTGTGAGTGATTTAGAGCACAGGAGAACTCCGTCAGATAAAGGCTTATTAATGAAAGTTCCTGTCAAAAAAATGTATTGGCCAAAATACTGAAATCTTACTGATATGTCACTTGCTTAATAATTTGGAACGCAGTGTAGTGTGACTAAAGTATCAACTTTTGTCTAATCATCACTGTAACTTATACTAGACCGAACATAAGCGATTTATTTAAAGGGTTAATTCACCCAAAAATGAAAAATCTGTCAGTAATTACTCACCCTCATTTCGTTCCAAACCCATAAGACTTTGTCATCTTCAGAATACAAATAAAGATCTTTTTGATGAAATCGGTGAGCTTTCTGTCCCTCCATAGACAGTTACGCAATTGAAACTTTGACGCTTCAAAAAGTTCATAGAGATCGTAAAACTTTTCTGAAGAGACTCGATCACTTTTTATGATGAAGAGATATAATTTAGGCTTTTATTCACATATAAACATTGATCAGCAAACAAACAGAAGCTCAACAGAACCTGAACAAACCTCTTGAAGAAGTTCAAACATGCTGCTTAATACACAAGAATGAACCTTATTGGTTTTCGTACACATCAAGCAAACATGCTTGAGCTTCTGTTTACCACAACTGATGTGTGAGTTGATGAATGTTTATATGTGAATAAAGATCATGCTGAAATCATTGATCTTGCGCTGCACTGACTGACAACTGCTGTGATTACAAAGGGAAAGCGCGGTGCTCGCTTTCTGTGTGATTAATCCACAATAAAAGTTATTGTTTTTCTTAAGATTTTGAGAGTACTTCATACTTCACATTGACAAAATGTATTTTTAAACCTAGTTATTTTAGAATGTTTAATATTTAGTCAGAAACGAAGTAAAAAACGACTAGAGGAAATGGCTGATATATGCGCGACTAAATGCTACTTTGCCGCCACCTGCTGGTTAAAGTGGTAATTATTGCCTTTTTTATTTTTAAATAAGTGTTTTCTATCAAATGCTGAATTTCCTACATTTTGAAATGTTCGGTTTTACAATGGGGACAATCTCAGAAGGATGAAAAATGTTTGTGGTCATTAAAAAATAACATTTGAAGTGCTGGGGGAAAATGTGTGTGCGTGTCTAATTACAGACACAGCGTTTTTAAACGGTCCTAATAGCTTCGTCTTTATTGCAATCAATAAAACTGGTTTATTGGCAAATTAGGTAAATGTGATAACTGCATTAAAATATGAATACAACATTAAAAAGTCAACCATTGATGGTTTTGTGTTGATGTACAGCGAGTACAGAATGAACAGCTAACAGTTCACTGGAAATGCCCGAGCTGGCTTAACGACAACCAGGAAGTAACCGCGTGCATATAGTCCATTACTAACTGTATATCTGGACTGCAAGAGGAGGTTAAAGTTTTGGCCCTGAAATGGTAGAAGCTGGCTCCCACCCAGGCCGATATGGGAATCAGGACAGAGGAGGCATAAAGGCCTGATTGTGGCAGAGCACTGGCTTGGAAACAACTCTCATGCCTAATGAAACTAAATCCTGGCCACAACGGCAGAGCGAACACTAAAGTGAGAGAGGTAGAGAGAGAGAGGGAGTAAGGGAGGTTGGTAATGAAGTAAACAAGAGTTGTTTCAACTTAGCAGAATAAGTGTACTTTGTTTGGAGATCTACTCCAAGCCGATTACAATAAACCTATGACTAAGCATAAGCCATCCTATGTAATTAGGGCACATGAAGGTTTATGAAGGGAGCGAGGCGGCCTTTTACGTTCTCATCACGACGAATGTGCAAAATATCTTGGCGAGATTTTACATCAAACCATGCCAAGTCTGTTTTCTTAACACATAAAATCTTTCAGAGGAAACAACTGAAATTATTTAGGCATGCCTTCCTCTAAAAGTAAAAAAAATAAAAGCAACATGCCGCATTAGCACGAAATGACTGTATGCTAATGAAAAGTGGATCTAACTCAAAGAGTCTTTGTGGAAAGGCTTTTAAAATCTTAATTCTGCAGTGTTGTGCAATAAATGCCCCTTAGTGCTGCTTAAATGTGTGTGTGCACCAGTGTGTAAGCTGTCATAGCACAGAAAAAGTGCTCAGGAAGAACACAGCTTCTAAGGAGACAGATCCTGTGACCCTGCTGCCCCATGCCACCTGCTCTCCTCCCAGGATCCTCATTCTCTCACTACCTACTGCTCGCCAGGAGACACTGTTAATTGGCCTACACACACGCCCCTATGCACACACACAAACCTCCGGGTATCAGCTCAACTGACACCACAGTGTGGCAAAATCTCCAGGTGGGCGGACTTGCAGAGTCATCAAGAGTTTGCAGCAAATGAGCATCCAACCTTCCAACAACTCACTTTGAAGGCTCATTTCGCCTTTACTCACAAGTGCGTATCCAACGGACGGTCAATTTGTAATTTTCTTGTCTTCGGAGACAGACACTTCATTAGACCGTGCATTTGCTTCGTAACTTATAAACAACGAGACACTGAGGTCTTTAGTGTTATTGGATCACGCTGCCCATTCAAAATATCGAGCTTTACGTAAGGACGCAGACAAGTATGCTTCAATAAACCAGGCTGTGGTAAGACTAATATAGTCTTGTGACCTAAGAAGCTACAAATCCTCTGCCGTTCCTTTAATCACAATGATTTAGCGGTTGTCTACTGCCAGCTCTGGCGCTGCTGAAAACACCCCTAGGGCAAGAAATACAGCGCAGGGCAAGTAAAACATCTGCATAATTGAGCCCTTCAATCAAGTCAAGTGTGTGTTAGGTCCACTCAGACACAGCTGATTACAAACAAATGGAGCTAGGTATTTATACAGAGCCTGAAATAGAGAGAAACAGCGAACTTACTCAAAGTCATATCATACAGCAAGTAGAAAAGTTTACCTGGACCACAAAAAGATACGGGTTAACTATCAATAATCTGCATGCTGTATACCAGGCTTGCAAAAACATGTCAAGGTAGGACTGGGTAAAAACACAGTTTTTCCAATTCTCTATTTGAACGATCCTGATACTGATTCATAAAAGCCCAACATCGATCTTTAACTCTATGCCTATTCTCAGTTTATACATTAAAATGACAAATGACTTTTATGAGCCAGTTCTTTGTAGTGATTCAAAACAGAATTGTACCCAAAAGCAAAAATGTTCCAAAGCAAATTATTGTTATAATTTGATTCATTTAAGTGAATCAAAACCACATTGAATGAACAGTGTAGTTTGATTTCCTAAACAAAAGACGATTCAGTTCTTTTAGTGATTCAAAACTATACAGCACAAAATTGAAGCTTGATTGATTCCTTAAACGGATGACTCAGTTCTATGTAATGAATCAGAAACATACAATCTACATACAACATTGTAGCTTGATTCCCAAAACAAATGACTCTTCTTCTAAATTCAAAAAGTTACCGGTTTGAATCAGTCTGAAACACTGCCCTGTATATACATCAATAGAAGAGGGATATTTTATTTCCATTTATAAGAATATGTTAGCAAAATGAACATTATAACTGAATCAAATCAAAATTATTCAAAAAAACGGAACTGAATCAAACAGAATTGAAAGCTTGTGAATCTGTATCATACCCAACCCTAAAGTTAGGGCCTAGCACACCATTTGTTTGAGTAAATGTTCAGACCAACTCAGCAATGTTGGTCTAAAAAGACTTTTCAGGTAAGTCAACCTACTGGTGGCTAGCTACTGTAGTTGTCCTTGCACAATAATCTGGGATAGGAAAAGTATTTTAACATGGAAAAGATCATACAGCAGCTTTAAGCAAAAGGTCTTGGCTACTTCAGCCAGTGGCGACAGAGACCAGGCGAATACTGGTCTTTCATCTCTAAATGGCCACATCTCAAACGGCCTGTTTGAAAGTCTTCACATGAAAGAGTTCGTTGAGGGACAGCATTTCTCATCATACGCAAACATCTCTCCATGAAATTAGCCAAAGGGAAAAAGAAAAATGAGATCTTACCTTGCCAAACTGTTCAAAATACTGCTTCACATCTTCAACTACTGTGTTAGCTGATAATCCGCCTACAAATATTTTCTTTGTTCTTGTGACCATCTGGAAGAGAAGAGAAGAAGACAAGAGATTAGGCCCATGTGAAAGCACTTCAGAGGACTTCAAACGCACGGGAGACAAAGAGGAAGCTCAGAACTGGAAAAGAGGGAATTGGCAGATGACCGGTTGTGGGTTTTCTGTCCCACAGGGAGATTGAAGAGGAGGTACTGTGTGATTTGTTGAGTTGTGAGTGTGTGCTTGGAGACCAGGTAACACCTAGCTTGCAATGCCCGACGTTGCTTGCTATACCTGTCCTTTCTTTCTCAGCATTTCAGACTTGACACTTTTTGGTTTCACACTAACAGAAACACCTGAGCTGTGAATGGTGTTTTTCTTTGAGTTGCGAAGACCCAACACGTAATCCCCCAGTCCATTTAAGAAAATTGGAACAGGAAAGTTTCAGAGGACAGTTCGCAGGAAAACCACGTAGCGCAAGCTGCTCGAATAGACCTTCAAAAACACTCTAATTGAGTTACAAACAAAAGGTGTTGGAAAGTTAGAAGTCTTTGAGCCAGGCGGGATCTCAAACCAGTGAGAACAGACAGTAGTAGAGGTCGCAATCGTGAAACAAGGCCCATTTTTCAAAACACAATTAACTCTCCCTGCTGGAGAGATATATGGAGCGCAGAGACCCGACTTCTCTTCATGCAGCAACGTTAATTGTGCTGAGAGCTGGTGCACTGAGATCAAATATCCTACCTTTCATATAGGGCAATGATAACGGCTAACAAGAGAGCTCCTCAGGCAATGTTAAGCCCTTTTTGAAGTTAACAAAGAGAAGAAACTTGTCAAATTCCCGCTTATGTTAGACCCGTGTGGATTTCTTTTAAATGTGTGCTTATTGTCAGAGCTGTGATGCAGCAGGTGATCCTTTTATGGCGCTCATGTGGGAGACACTAGGGGTGGTTAATCTGTCTGATTTCCCGATTCGATTCGATTACGATTATTGAAGTCCCGATTCGATTACAGTCGATTTTCGATTATTAACGATTCTNTTTTTTTAAAAAGCACCCCAGAAAAAAAGGGCACTTTCTCTCGAGGAAGGAAAAGGGCAGGTGCTCAAGCCCCTTTTTTGTCTATGTGTGCAGTGTGCACGTGCCTGACACGCTGGCTTTGAGCCCAGATGGAGCTGGGTGGATCGGTTGGTTGCTCGTTCCTGGTTCTTCCATTTAACACACCTGCTCTGGCTGCCGTTACACGCGCTGGCTAACTGGAACTGGGCGCGTTCGTGACGGTCAACTCCCGGTATAAATTTTTTTACAAAATAAAATAATGCAAAAAAAAAATTTTTTTAAATAAATAAAAAAATCGATTTTTGAAAATGTAATAATCGATTCATACTCGTCCATAACATACTCGCGATTAATCAATAATCGATTTTTTTCACCACCCCTAGGAGACACAGATTAAAATCTGACCTATGTTGTGCCCCCAAAAAACAAACAAAAAAACAATGTAATTGGTTTTTAGCTCAACCAAGTTGGAGGTTGGAAAATGTGGATTTGACCTGGAAGACAATTATTTGAATATGTTTGGGAACTATTCTGAAATAAATCAATCACTGAAATTTTTTGGGGGGGGTGGGGAACAGAATGCAGAATTGCAATTTGAATTTCAAACTGATATTCAAATAAATGTATATAATTTACAATAAAATTTATGCAATAAGCGGTTTTACCTAGAAATGGAAAACTTGCCAAGACAAACTCTAATTGTTAATGTGACTGGTGAAAGTTTAAAACTCAGTCTAATCAAAGTATTATAGGTCTCACAGGTACACATTTTAAAGGTGCCCTAGAATGAAATATTGAATTTACCTTGGCATAGTTGAATAACAAGAGTTCAGTACATGGAAAAGACATACACTGAGTTTCAAACTCCATTGTTTCCTCCTTCTTATATAAATCTCATTTGTTTAAAAGACCTCCGAAGAACAGGCGAATCTCAACATAACACCGACTGTTACGTAACAGTCGGGGTGTACGCCCCCAATATTTGCATATACCAGCCCATGTTCCCAACATTATGAAAGGCATTACACCTGGGCAGCCAATCTGGATGTGCACAGCTGAATCATCAGACTAGGTAAGCAAGCAAGAACAACAACAGCGAAAAATGGCAGATGGAGCAATAATAACTGAAATGATCCATGATATCATGATATTTTTAGTGATATTTGTAAATTGTCTTTCTAAAGGTTTCGTTAGCATGTTGCTAATGTACTGTTAAATGTGGTTAAAGTTACCATAGTTTAAACACTTGCAGGCTGTATAATTCATAAACACAACTTCATTCTTTATAAATCTCTCCAACAGTGTAGCATTAGCCCGTTAGCCATGGAGCATAGCCTCAAACTCATTCAGAAATAAATGTAAACGTCCAAATAAATACTCTACTCACATGATCTGAAGCATACATGCAGCATGCATGACAAACATCTTGTAAAGATCCATTTTGAGGGTTATATTAGCTGTGTGAACTGTGTTTATGCTGTTCAAGGCAAGCGCGAGATCCGTGGGCGGGGGAGCACGAGGTTTAAAGGGGCCGCAACCTATATATCAGTGCATAGTTAATAATGCCCCAAAATAGGCAGTAAAAAAAAATGAATAAAAAAAAATCTATAGGGTATTTTGAGCTGAAACTTCACAGACACATTCACAGGACACCTTAGACTTATATTACATCTTTTAAAAAAAAGTTCTAGGGCACCTTTAAAGAGATGGATAGATTGATACAGTATTCATGGAGAAAGATGGATGGATGGGTATAGAAGGATATACAGATGGATGGGTATAGAAGGACAGACGGACGGATGTACGGACGGACAGATGGACGGACGGATGGATACAGAGAGAGGGACAGATGGGTACAGATAGATATACCATGGATGGATGGATGGATGGATGGATGGATGGAGAGAGCGGGACGGATGGGTACAGATAGATATACAGAGAGGGATGGGTCAGATAGATCTACGATGGATGATTAGATGGATGGATGGATGGATGGTTAGATGGATGGATGCTCCTTAAGCCAGTATTACCTTGTTCTATAGATAAATGAACTCATTCCTACTCTTTCTCCCCTGATTTCCTGTCCCTTCTTATTGTCTCGGTCTATAAAAATGGCCAAAAAAGGGGCACTTATTGACAATGAGAGAAAATAAGCTTAATTTGTGCAATCTAGAAAATCCCTGGTATTTCCCAGAATGGAGTAGACAGCAAAAGAATTAAGCAACCCGGAGCATTTATTTCGACTTCATTCACATCCATCATACACAATCTTGGCAACAGGCACACTCAGCCCTCATCTTAGCTGGCCGTTTCCCAAACCTTCTCGAAAGCACTTTCACTCTCATCTGCACCCCACCATGGTTAATCTGTCTGTCTTTTCCCCTGTCGTTTTGTGCAGGCCCGAGCCGCCCAACATGTCAGTGGAGAGTTAAGTTTTTAGTGGCATCTTTATGTCCTCTGACAGCACCAGCTCCTGGCTGATGGGATTCCTCAGGCCCTGGAACAACGCAATTACTCTGTCCATTTCTCTCCATGGTGACAAGAGACAACAGCAGGCCTTTGCTCTGTCTGCGGTACCTCTCTCGCACACCTCTCTTGGGATGCGACGAGCAGATATGCCTCACAAACACGTTGTGCTGCTGACGCCTCTAGCTCGGCTAACCCATTAGCATTCAAAGTGCCAACTTAGATGCAATAATGACCAAGACGATGACAGGAAGCATGTTCGTTGGACTGTTTTGATTCTTTTGCAAAATAGAATGGTTTTGTGACCCTGAAGGCCTGAATAATCCTTAAAAACAGACAACAGACTACCAAACGCACAATTTGATTAGCCTCCACTTAGATAAGAAAAGCAGATAGCTTGCCAGACAACCCTTTATTATGGGACTTATCCTTCCTGAGCATCTCCGGTTTGTCCTTATTTCTCTTTGCCATTTTGACATGCCAGATTTCCAAAAACACAGTTCTGTTATTAAGACATTTGTGGGAATAATGTGCGAGTCATGAGGGATAGGTACCAAGGTAACCTCAACGGGTGGTGACTAAGAGGTGTCAGGTACAAATAGCTAAGGATTGTCCTAAATCATCCTGAATCACGTGTTCCAGCGAGAGGAACGGGCCCCCAACTTTGCTCACTGCTGAGGGATTCGCAGCTTTAACTTTCACACCTCCTTCCGCAGCCTCTAATTATCCGTGCAAATTTGAAATCACTCTTTGTCAAGCATTATGGGGAAGCCTTTAACATAGTTGAAATGGGAAAAGATGTTTCAAACAAATTAGAATGGTTAAAAAAAAAATTTTATGAGGTGAAAGTAAATTCTAAGGAAAAGACAGAAAGCCATGGACCTTGTGAAGGGACAGGGAAACGTCTGGCGAAGTGATGACATATCAGGGAAACTTTTGCTATCACAAGACCTTAAAAATTCAGCCGTGAAAATCTATGAATATGAAAGAGCACGTCTCGCAGGAGAGCTGAGATATAAGAATGCAGCGGCGCTAGGTGTGATAGAGTATAAGCAGTGTGTTTAGAGATACTGCGCGTATAAATTTATGCAGAGCAGCTGAGTTTGTTGCTCTTAGTCGTCTGCTGATGTTGCTGTTTCAGCCCCTGTCATCTTCCACCAACATTGCTTGATGCGACTCGGCATGCCTAGAGAACATTTCTTGCCTTCCTCTAGTGAGGGGGAATGTCAGCTGCCAGAATGTTTCTAGATGCAAGTCGTGCTGCAGGTTTCTTCCAGTGCTGAAACAAGTGCAGGCGATAAGAGGTGATGACTACACAAGCCTCTTTTAGATGTGTGCAGGCTAATGCGTTATAGCGCTCACAGTATGATCAGAAATGTCAGTATCTTTGAGACTTGGAATAAAACTGTTAATACAGAAAAAATAAAAAATAAATAAGCCTGTCGATTTAAAGGGGTTATGAATTGAAAAATCAAATGTTTCTATCTTTTGACATATTAGGGGTCATTGTACTATAAAAATATCCTGTAAGTTTCAGAACTCAAAACTTCCTTGTTATTCCAAAAACAACTTTTATTGAAACCAAGCTCAGAAAACAACTTGTTTCGGATTTTGTTACATTATTACGTCATAGTGTGACGAAAAACAGCCTTTGCAGAAGAAGATCAATGCCGACTTCTACATCATTGCCTCTTTAGCCCTGCCCACCAATTTGCTCATGTAATCTAGTAGTAAATACAAGACAGGATTACTCCAGCAACAAAACCATAGAGATGCCTCTGAGGATTACAAGACCTTTTGAAGTACCAAGTTGTGGAAAAGCTCAGTCTTTGCATTGCCATAATGATCCTAACATTAAGAAAGCGTGGATAAACTTTATTTTTCAAGAAGTTCCAGTCAGATCGCATCAGTACATTCTAAAAAAAAAAACAGTGGTTGTGTGGAGTATTTAAAAAAAAAAAAAAAGGTTTAGATGATTTAAGTTAATTTGTAAACATTAATTCATGTACGAAGTAAAAGAAAAAATAAGCTAGTATTATAGTAAAAATTAATCAACCCATTATGCTGGGTTAAATAACCCAATTTGCTGGGTAAAATTAATCCAACATGTGTTCTTTCCAATATTTATACAGCCCTTGGGTTGAAAACAACCCAAATTTGGTTGTTTTTAACCCAGTGTAAAGGTGCGGTCACACTGCACTTTTCATTCCATTGACTTCCATTCAAACGCATGCAAATGCGTCAGACCGGAAACGCAAGCTTGTGCGAAAAAATTTCGCATTTCGCTACGTTCCAATGTTCAAGTTTGGTGAACTCTGACCCGCGAATTCGCATCAAGTGAAGACGTGCGACCAGTAGAAGATCGATTCATCACGGCGTGACCTCTTGGCTGAATTAAAAGAATGATATTTTTGCAGTAAAGTCGAGTAGGTTCTATATTTTTACATTTTGAATGTATTACTTTACGTTATATGTTGAATTCATGTATAAAAAAGACGCTGTAGACCGTCACATCAAATCACGACCGTTACAGCATCCGAAAAAATGTTGCACGTTCAAAGTCTAGAGTGACCGTGGCTTAAGACACTGTTCGTTTGTTTGCTTTATTTTATTGCAGATTCATTTTAAGACATATTTACACTTCAATGATTTTGTCTGACACAATGTAATATATATGAATTCTTCATATGGGGTATTTTCTCAGGAAATCCAAAATTTATGTGATCATTAATTTTACTGATTATAAAGCAAAAAAATTATTTACATATTTTACATATTTAATTAATTAAAAATCTGCAGCTGAATAAAACAAATAATGCTTACTGAATGTGTAATAATAAAAAGAAAAAGTTTGTGTTGTTACACTTTGCCATGGGAAAGCTAACTTGAATATTTTTAAAGTTAAATTTGCCATGGCAATAAAAAAAAGTCATATTCAAGGACAATGAGGCAGAATTTGCTGATACTTAAAAGACCAAGACTATCAGGAAGGCTTCAATTTGGACTCAAAATCAGAAAGACACAATTTTATGTGCTGCACAAAGAGTGAAATTGGGAGGCAAATTAGAATTTTTCTAATGTCTTATAATACACAGTAAAAAGGAAGATGTTTTTCTTCTAGAAGAAGAGTCTCTCACTTTCAGCTGAAGATGAGAGGGAGAATGCAGGAGGTAGTAGTGACAGCAAAGTTCACCATTTATCTGCGGCGAAATAAAATGGATCGAGACGTATCCTGCAGCCTAAATTGGAGGAATGTGATAGGAGTGACAATTTAATATTGCATCTACTCTCCTTTGGGCACAAATGGATCTAATTAAGATCTTTCATTAGATGCGGCGCAGTCAAACCCTCCCTGAAAACATGGATCCTTATCAGAGTGCAGGACAATCGCAGGGATACAGACATACCAAATCAAGTTATATTCCGACAGAGGAGGGGGACGAGGGGGAGAGAGCTGTTTGACAGATGACTTGATGTGGGGTGCGTGGAGTTCAACAAAGAACAGAGACAGAGGAATGGGGGATAGATGATCATGCTCCTCAAAACACCTGTCACGTTTCCTGTGGAGAGTTTCCCTTCCCAGAATTCTCCTCTTTCGAACCGAGCGGTCTGCAGAGAGGCCTGCGCTGCGTTTTTATTTGTTTACTCTGGGTCTCTGATGAAGTGTGTAGTGGCCTCTTGCTGTTGATTGCGGTTGACTAACATGGGTCCTCACTCACAATAAGCCCATAAGCCTCAGCCAAACGATGCTCTTGTGTTATGACGAGGAGTCTTTTTTTAATCAGTCCTCTTTGCCTAGCTGGATGTCCCCTGATTAGAGTGAGATAATGAGACCCCCCTCCTCATCCTCCTCCTTCCCAGGCATCTTCATCATCTCAAATCACATATTCATCACTGATTGCCATCTCCTTGTCCTTCCACCGAATCATACACTAACTCGCAGGATGCGAAACCGGTCAAAAACAGTGACAACTAGGCGGGTCGCGTTAAATGTGAGGTGTCAACACTTCCTTGACTGACAGAATCCAGTGCACTTGCCACATTCTATTCTGCTGCATCTAAATTTAGGCCGCCAAGCTCCAATTTGTACACAATTTTGCAGTGTGGAATTTTAATGTCGACATTCAAATGTACTGGGCCAAACAGCTCCTGCCTCTGCGCCTGCAACCCTGATTGACAGGCGAGGCAGCGGCTTGACCAAGAGCTGAGAATAACTGATTAGTAACACCGGCAAAAACTGTGGATGCAAAGCACCCCCCCTGCCCCAAAATCCATCAGACAAGATTTATTTGATGCAGTTTCAAACACTCTTATTTTTTTCTATGAGTGTATCAAGGGCATAAATAAAAGATTTATCTACTGTATATTTCTATATATCACTCAAAAACGCATACAGGAAACACAAAATTATTTTCAAATTAGTGGTTACTGTAAGAATCACTAGTACTGCTGTGCATATGTAGGATTTGATATTTGATCAAACCTCTAACCTAAGGGTGAACGATATACCGGTGGAAATTTGTCAACCGGTAGAGATTTTAGACTATCATCTCTATGGCAGTTACGCTCATGTGACGATGCTGTGCTGCGCAGTCACGGAATCTTACCGTTTGCATGAGTTTTTAAGCATTGCGGTTAAAAAACAAGTGGTTTTAAACCGTTGAAGCGCAATTAGCATCAAAACTAATTTCAGTATGCGCACGCTCTAAGAGACTGTTTCTCAACGCTCTCTGAGAGACGCGCGGCATGAAGCCGTTGCTCATAGAGCGTGTGAAGACTGAACTGAGTGCTTTTTGCCAACTAATTGGGCTTGAATGGTTAAATACACATTTGTGTCAAAGTGACCATGTATTTGCAAGTAAACAGAGCCATTTATGTCTTAAGTGAAGGTACAGTTGAGAAAGACAAGGCACGAGTATAATGAATTGGTGCAGTTGGTCTTAAAGGGACAGCATCCAAATTTACTTGCCGTCATTATCAATGCTAATCAAACAAAAGAGAAAATCTCTCACTGCTTGCTTTTGTAACTTTAATAATATATGTTTATTTTACACAGTAAAGTCTATGCATTGTTTTTTTTTATACATTTGATTACTTTATACATTTTATGTAGTATTTCTAGTGCTTGAAGATTTTCAGGTAGGTCTGTTTCAATTGTGTCTTTGTTCTACTGAAGTTTGTTTTCTCTGCTCTTTCTTTCTTGAGAGTTTTTTTAGGCTAGTATATATTTCTAGTATATAAATTATGAAAAATTTTGATATCATAAAAACCTTATTTAAAGCAAAAATACGTATATCGATATATATCGTTATTGTGATATAAAATTACTTATATCGTGATATAAGATTTTGGTCGTATCGCCCACCCCAACTCTAACCTTAAAGATAAAGAAGTTAATAAAAAGTCTGTCGTCATTATTACACTTCATGTTGTCCCAAAATGACACCAAAAAAGATTTTCTAAAGACTACATTTAACAATTATTAGTATTTAAAAAATAACTGAGTGTTAGATGATGACAAAGGTAATATAAATGGAGAAATTAGCATTCACTGTTAAATATTAGATATCGACCAGTAAATACAATTTTTAAAAAGTCTTTAAAAAATGATGCATATATAATTTGCTTCCCTTACATGTTGGAAAAATGCTGTTAGACCAGGCTTACAATTTTTGCCTGGTGGTTGACAAAATAAGTAAAAAAGTAAAAAGTAATATATTCAGAAAACTGCAGTGATCATAGTACAAACTGTACATACATAACCTTCAAAAATAAGTGCTTTTCCATTGTATTCTAGTTAAATGCCATTTAAAAAGCTTTGACAAATAAATACAATTTGCTATAGAGTCTAGCATAAGAGATAAAAGAACATAAGATCTATTTGAAAAATGAAATCATTTCATTATAAGTGTAAAAAAGAAAGTGCAGATCTTTGGACAGGGACGATTGGAAGTTCGTCTCCAGGGTAAAACTGGTCCAATCCGATCTCTAGTGTATATTTATAGGGACCTAATTGATAACCACAATGCCATTACACTGAGTAGATGAGTGGGGTAAAGATGCTTACTGCAAATGGCAGGTGACAGCCCAAAGCGGGGCTCCTTCAAGCTTACAGCAAGCAGTCTCCACACTGACAGCAGGTTGGCTGCCAAAGACTGAGCCAAGAGGCCTTTTGCTGACCCCTGAGGGCACGTAAATGAGTCTCTGGCTCTCTCAATGGAAGATCCCTCCCAAGCCACTTAGTGAAGCCCAAGGCAGTTCAAGCACAAGCATCAGACTAGGGCTGAATGGGATTAAGACCAGCAGGTTTGTGACTCGTCATTCTGTATGGGGCAATTTAGGATCCGCGGGCCAAAATTATGATCATTAATATTAATGGTAGCCTAATCGATTAGCTTAAAAATAATATTTGTCATTTTTATAAAACTCCATGAAGCACGGTCTGAAAACCTAAAGACTACAGGGGCTTTGAAATTTCTTTAAAAAAAAATAAATAAATAAAAGACACACAAGACAGTTCAAGCCAATCCACACCTCGAGGTTGTAAAGGTTGTGCTGACTCTGAAAGTCTTAGACTATCTACGGAAGTGGCATGAAAAATCAAGAGATATCTGCGAATACCTTGGTGAAATCCTCCTATTCTAAACTGCTGAGCTGACACACTAAAGAGCTCTTTATATTTGAATTTCATAACACTGTGGGGGAAAGTGGGAAACTACTGCCCCTTATGACTGCTTTAAGCATTCATTAAATTCAATATTGATTTTAGCATCCAAATTGGTCATTCCCAGGGTCTTTCATGAATCATCACAGCAATTTTGGAGCACGTGAGGTACTGCAGCTTTAAGAGTGACCAGTAGGAGCACTCTAAATCCTCAGCCACTGATGTCACAATGCTACAAAATACCCAGGTCATCTGACTGCAGCCTTGCCAAAGCTGGCTCATGTGAACTGTGGGAACGCTGGTGACCAGGTCAGAGGCACATAACGGTCTCATGACACAATTAATATTAATCAATATCTATACTACCCCTCTAATGGAGATCAAGACCTGTAAAAGCATGCTAAACCCCAGGGAAAACCCAACACAGAACCCTTTATTCCAGAAAAATATCAAAGGTCATTCAGGGTCACTCACCAATGTGCTCATAATGAAAGAAATTAATCCAAAGGTGCTTATCCGTGCAAAAATGTTTTCAAAAACAAACAAAAAAAAACTGTTTCAATGGTTGCCAGAGTGTTGCTGCAGTATATGCAGGGGCAACAATTAAATCTCGAGTTGGGGGGGGCAATAAAAAAATAAATAAAAAAATCTTTTTGAGTCTTTTTGTACCTGCATCAGCAAATTATTAACAGAAATTTTAAGCAAAGGAGTTTAAGTTTGCTTGTTAGTTGTTTATTTACCTACTTGTTTATTTAC
>RJVU01059775.1:5518247-5547432 GCA_003731715.1 Anabarilius grahami | reverse complement strand
GTAAAAGCGCATATTTAAGCGAGTTTGTCATTGTGCTGTTTTGTTGTTGTGTTTTTCATTAAGAATAATAATGATCCCACCCACCATTCAAGCAATTGCCGCCTTCGAATTGAGTCCATTTTAAAAGTGAAAGTAATATTTGCGCTTGGGCATTCATAACGGGCGTGTTTTTGTACATCAATTTTTGGAGGCATTTTTGCCCCAAGCCCCCATTAATTTCCGACCTTGATTATGATAGCCCAAATGTAGTATTTACAATTAATTTGGCTGCAAAGAAACAGCAGCATGCGACGGTCTGGTAAGTGCGCATGGCTGCGTCACACTGGTTGCACCTTGTAAACGATCTTTGAAGTGTTGTCTGGAGCGCACGTCTTTTGCACTTGCTCTGCTCTGCTTACTGAAGCAAAGTCTTTGAATTAATGCATTAAAAGCAACCGATTGCCGTACGAAACATAACAACAAAGTTTAGATGCATTTTGGGAGTTTTTAATTCCGATTGTAGATCTATTCATGATAATTGATCGGCTCATTCGCACCAGTGCGCCTAAATATTTTTTCACAGTCGCACGCAGTTATTTTTAGGAGCAAATGCGAGTGAAATGGGGGCACTGTAGAGAACTGCTATACGGTTTCTAAGGTGTTCTGGGTAGTATTAAGCTTGTTGCTATACGGTTGCTAGAGGATTGCTAAATTAGCCAATTCAAAACAGCCCACCTCATTGTCTATATGTTTCTTGAGTCCTTCAGAGTCTAGAGTGAAAAAAATGCCTATTTTATCTTCACTAGGCAAACACATACAGGGAATATATTGAGCATAATATACACTACTGTTTAAAAGTTAGGAGTCGGTATGATTTTTTTATGTTTTTGAAAGAAGTCTCTTATAATATACCAAGGATGCATTTATTTGATCAAAAATACAGTAAAAACATTAGCATAGTGAAATATACAGTTTATGTAAATATTACATTTTAAAATGGCTAATATATTTCATTTTCAGCATCATTACTCCATTCTTCAGTGTCACATGATCCTTCAGAAATCATTCTAATATGCTGGTTTGTGAAACTGTTGTGCTGCTTAATATATATATATATTTTTAAAACGTTTTTTTTTTTTCCAGGAATCTTTGATGAATAGAAAATTCAAAAGAACAACGTTTATTTGAAAGAGAAAGCTTTTATTTAGATTATAAATGTTTTACTGTCACTTCTGAGCAATTGAATGCATCCTTGCTGAATAAAAGTATTCATTTAAAAGTTATATTTCTAAAAAGCCTCTTTATTCAGCAGACCAGTTTATAAATCTTGAGCGTGTGTACCATCTTTTACCCAACGATGGCTGTTTTTTGGTGCTAACCTCCGCAGCGTGCCTTTGTAATTTCAAACTGCACTAACACCAATATTCCTCAATGACAAACTGTAGCAATACCCCCTCCATGGCTTTATCTTAATGATCTGATGTGCTTTACACTCAAACCCAGAGTCGATAGATTATTGTACAGTTATGAAGATAGATCGCGGCCGCTCATAGCTCCTTATAGGACCCAGGAGATGGCTAGGCTGATACACCTCCTGGTCTCCGTTCAAACGAACTCACGCTGAATATCAATGAGCTTTCAGCCTTGATAAACAGTCTGCAGAATGGAAAAATATTTTCACATTAAGGATGGAGGGGTGAAAGAAGAAATGAGAGAAAAAATTGAGCGCTTGCTCCTCAAAGCGATTCTGAAAAATTAATATGCTAATTATGTGCTTGCTTGGGGCGAAATCTTCGAAACTTTAGCAAGGGAGTTATAAGCACTTAACAAATTACTTACACTATTACGCTGGAAGCTGTATACATTTTTAAAGCGACTGTACGTTTTCCTTTCCTTTCAGTTTTCACAATAGATCTGGCTTTTTTCCCCAGACATTTTCTCCCAAGCTGCCATTTAGGAGTATAAAACGATATCAGACTTTTATGTCCTTCTCTGAAATATTAAGTATAGCACAAGCTGAGGAATTTATCAGCACGCCACATCGTTTGGAGGCAGGCCTTCAGCAATCCTTTCTACTTCTGAAATGTCTGAACTCATAGTGAAATAATCTCCACAAGGCAAGGCAGAGCTTCACATCAGTTTAATCTGTTCAGGAAAAAGAGAAGAGTTAACAAACACCATCAGCATCCATCCTGCGGGCCTAAAGTGAACTTTCAATTCACAGAAGCCACTTCCCACTTCTGTGTGCTTTGTGGCATGCCGAATGCGATTGTTTGCACTTGCTTTGCGTGTGTGTGTTTAGGCATCTTGTCGAAGATGTCAGCGCAAATGCAGACCAAACAAGAACAGGACTATCTGAAGTCAAGATCGACTTCAATATTCTCCAGCACTTTGATGTGGGAAATCCCATTTATGACCTTTACTATCCAGATCACCTGTGATTTTTGTTTAGAAGAATTTAAAGTGACAGTACACCAAAAAATAAAAAGTCTTTATTTACTCATCCTCATATCCTTGCAAACCGGCATGAACTTTTTTTGCTTACATTGAGCACAATGGAGAATCATAAATGTAAATTATTATTCAAAAATCCACCATAGTTCTCAAACACGGTGTGCGAAGATGTACAACTCCAGGAGATATATTTATATAAGGGGTGTAGCAGTACATGTATTCGTCCCGAATTGTCACGGTACAGACATCACGGTTTGGTGCATGCAGTCACATGACAAATACAGTCAGTCACAGGCGATCCACACTCCAATCCAGAAGGAGGCGTCCGCGGTAATGCAACACTGTTTGCTACCAGTAAGAAGCGCAGAAGAAGAAGAGACAATCGATCGATATGTTTACATGTATTCTCTCTCAACCAGTGTTTCAACTGCGGAAAGATATCACAAAAAAAAGCTTGAGAATAATATATCACGTAGCATTACATTTACCTCAGGCATTTAGGCCCCGTTTACACTAGTGCTTTTTCGTTTTAAAATGAAAGCTATCCTCGTCTACACTGTCGTTTCAGAAACGATTTCCTTCTACACGACCGAAAACACGTCACATGACCGTTCATGCACACTGGGCATGCGTGTACAAGTGTAAACAGTTGCCTCTTGCGAGTGTAGGTAGCTGCAGTATTAAAAAAAAATGCAGAGTTTAACTGCACAATGGCTGCTAAAAATGACAAAGCCACAAAAAATTGCAGTTCATTCTCCATGTTATTGTTTACACGGTCGTCAAGGATACACAGAGCGAACGTGGGCAGCCATGCCATCATTTTCAAAAGTTTCCATTTTGGTCCGTTTACACTGAAATGACAACCCAGCGTTTTCAAACTAAAACGGGCTCTGCAGCGTTTTCGAAAGTCTCTGTTTTCGAGGGTCGAAAACGGCGGAGTAGTGTAAATGACAGGCGTAACCTTAGCAAAAGTTATGCATTTTAAAACGAAAACGCACTAGTATAAAAAGGAGCCTTAGTGTCTACAGCATGTTAGTTCGCTAGAGAAATGAACTCTAGAGAGGAGCATTATATATATGCACCATATTAACCTATTCATTATATTTATTTAACCTGTTAGTAATGATTATTTAATGCATGTTTAAATAAATGTCATGAAAACAGGTTATGTAATATACTTTGTAAATGATTATATTTCAAAAATGAATTAGAGTAGAAAATTAACTTTATAATTAGATTTGAATGTTGATTATTATATCTAAAAATAAATAGCAACTGAATTTAATAATTTGGGCTCTGTTGTTAATTTTAACCTTTAATATTATAGTAATGTGCAGGTAAGGGCTCTCTATATAGTTTACAGCATTAGATTAGATTTTTTTTATCTTTAAGAAAATTGTAATTATAATTGAATTTATTTAAACACAGAGACACATTTGTTATAAAAAAAAAAGTTTAATAATAAATAAAAAAAAAAGCTATTTTTATGTTTAGTTTTTTCCCCGCTGCTGTACCGAACCGTCATGTTTGTGTATCATTACACCCCTAATTTATATATATTTATACAACAGTTACTTCTGGTCCTCGAATCTAGAAAATATATTCTGTGTGAGAAAATGTGTATAAAAACATCAATACTCCATTTTCTTTCTAATATGGTCAAACACAGAAGATAAAGCTATAATCATGAGCACATACACACATAGATAAAATTGGTTTGAAAGAAAACAATCTTGTTCCCCAATAAACGAGTGAATTGCACATAAAGTGTCTGTTTGGCTGGCTCTGGGTAATTAGGGCCCAGCTGGCCTGCGGAAGTCATGGACTGACGCAAAGCAAAGGTGGTGGACAGGCCAGACATGGCTCAGATATCATCCAGCAACAGACATCAAGCCCTGTTCTTCCTCTCCCACTACAGTCTCATGAATGGCATACTGAACACAGCCTCAGAGTCGAATCGTGGCCCAGATAACAACCTCTGGAGCGCCATCTGAGGCATGGAACATGAGCCAGCTCTGACTAGGAAAAGACATACTGAATAGATATGCTTTTACTCCTTATTCCAAGATGTCATCTTCTTAAGAGAAGATCATCCAAATGGGGATTTGACATGAGGGTATTCATATGCGTCATCATGGAGACACAACCAATGAGTGCTTGCTCCCGGATGCCTCTAAGCTGTGTTTCCGGTACATAAACATCATGGCAATCTTTCAAAAGCACTCAAATCCCAGAGCTAATGTACACTCCTGAGTTCTAACTACAGTTCTGACACCCTCTGAGCTGTCAGGAAAATCTGATGGCAGACTCAAGTCAAGATGTTTCTGCAGCCCTTTAGTGGGAGGGCATGTCATATTCACCACCTCCATGAAAAGCCAGCATGCATACTAGCAAAAACACCGCCAATCTCAATAGGGAGTATAACAGCTGTTGTTAATATTAATCATACAACAATACTGACAAGAAAAGCAGAAATATCACACTAATATTAATGTATGTCTTTGTGTTTGTTTACATGAATAATTTATTTTAAAAGTATTATTTACTTCATTTTTCACTTCACTTTTGGAAATACTTGCCAAAAGATGCCAAATTTTTAATATTTATATAAATATACTATAATTCACTTTTTAAATACAGGATTATGCATGAATACAGGAACAGCATGAACATCACATTTACAGAAATATGGAGTATGACATTTCACTCTAAAAACTAATAAAAACATGTTTAAAATGTTTTTTATTGTGACAATAAAAAGGAAAATTTAACTGCACAACTTAAAATGCCTTTTTAAAATTAATTATATATATATATATTAAAATCGTAAAATTAATACATAAAGTGCAATATTTTAAAAATATAAAATTTTTTAACAAATACATAATATATTTAAATAAATTGAGAATTTTTTTTTNTTTTTTTTTTTTTTTTACTCATATTGGAGTTATATATTCCTTCTATAATTACAAAATCTCAAGCACCTCAAAAATTAAGGTGTGCTTTTGGTCATTTAATTGTGACGACAATAGCGTAACAATTTATTGTTCATGTTCTTGGTTTCCTGTGGAGTACAAGCGGTCAAAATGTCTAACTGTCAACAACCCTAGACAAAATATTGAACAATTATACTCAACTTAAGTCCATTAACAAGCAGCAGTCACCAACACTTCAAAAATATGCACGTCAAAAAACAAATTCCATAAAAAACTAGTTTTCTATAGGCCTCAGCTGTGTAGCAGGTCAGAGGTATACAGACTATCATCCTAGCATCCAGAATCACAAGTGCCTTAAGGCAGTGGCACAGCAGCGGATGCAGCATGAGATTGATTGCTCCGGATGAAAGTAAAAGGGATAAGGTGCAGTCAGAGCGGGCGAGATGGCTCCAGGAGAGGGCACTTTCACTTTAATAGGACGATTGATTGATTGATAGTGTCAGGCTCTCCTCTGCCACCTCCTTCAGTGACTTTTCCACAGCGCGTCGATAAACTGTTCCACGCCTGCCACACTGCACTCAGTTGTGATTTTAGTGTTATATAATCCCTATTGATGTACCAGCATTAACGTCCACATACAATGCGTATAAGGCTCGGGCTAGATTAAGGAAGTTACTGGGCATAGCAAGGATTATTGACCCAGTGCAAGACGGAGCGTTGCCATATCCCGCTGGTGGCGGAAATCACTCCTTTCTTATCACTCACTTCTACAGAGTTCATTTGTCGCCGCCGATGAGAATTTGGATTTGAGTGGAGAATCTAGGCGAAAAAAGTATTAATATCACTTCCAAACCGCTGGCCAGTCGGAGTGGAAACTATAGTGATAATCACATGTTAAAATCAAAATGATGTTATTTGAGCGAATAAAGATTGCTGGGGGCTTGCAGATGAGTTTAACCAAAGCAGCATTTCCTCTCGCTGTTACTAGGCAGCAAGAGGATAACTGAACCTCAAGTGAGGGATTAACTTGCAATTAGGACGATGGCTCTTATGAGTGACTCTGCCTTGGGAAGGAGGCCATATTGCTGTCAAGCAAGATTCTACACATCTGCCTCTGCAGTTCTGAGGGCAGGATCAACATGAAGTGCAAAATGACATTTTCAAAATCACTAATAAGTAGTCTAAAGGAGGTGATGTACAGTCAGGCTGGTTTTGGGGTAACCCGACCTTGATCAAGCAAGTTTCATAGGGAATGGCCATTTAAAATGTTTTTTTTTTTTTTTTGCAAAACACCTAGACCGAGCGCAATTGGATTGAACGGAATCAACAGAAAAACACAATATTTTTATTAGGTGAAAAAAAAAAAACATTGCGAGATACTATAAAAGGGCCAAAGATGTCTTAGTGTGTATGTGGGATGCAAATTATAGCTGTTGTTAAGCAAAATGCAATTAAAGTATTTTTAAAAAGTATTTTATTACATAATATATAATATAAAACAACACACACAGTATTATATAAGATTAGTCTTCAGTAAAGAATAAAATAATACGACTAATAATAAATCAATGGAATAAATTGATCAACTGTGACAGTTAAGACTTTTACATTGTTACAAAAAAATGTCAAATAAATGCATAATAAGAAATGTTTTTTAAGCACCAAATCATTATATTAAAATGATTTCTGAAGGATCATGTGACACTGAAGACTGGAGTAATGATGCTGAAAATTCAGTTTTGCCATCACAGGAATACATTTTAGAAAACTGTTTTCAATTGTTATAATATTACAATAATATAAATACAACCATTAAAGTTTATTGTATTTTTGACCAAATAAATATAGCCTTGGCATGCATAAGAGACTTAATTTCATTAAGTCAATCTTATATATATGTAATTATATACATTCAAGAAGAACTAGACAAACTAGCTGACATCATAAATCAGCTAGCTGACCATCACCTGGGTTGTCAAACATACCGGTACTACCAGTACCAATCAGTAAAAAATAAATAAAATAAAATCAAACGCTCTCATTCGCTCTCTAGGCATCAAAGGTTTCTATTTACAGCGTGTTTTTACAAGCGTTGAGCACTGTAGCCAAACACAATCATATCTGTTGGCCTATCATAGGTGCTATTTAGTAAGTTAGTCTGAATCTGCTTAACACCATTGAAAAAACACAAGGTTTTGTTTTGATGAACGTGAGCTGCACACTTGCGAATCCTTTAATTATAACCAACAAAGTGTAAACACAATGTAAATAAGAGATTCATTGTACAATCAAGACAGCGTTTTTTTATTATAACAGTAGTTTTCGTGAGAGTGCAGAGGTCAGTGAGCTTGCGCTTTAGAGATTGACAACCTTAGTGATTATAAAGGGAAGGCTCTTCTCTTGCTTTGTTTATTACCCATTCACAATTTGAACACAAGTTTAGTTTTTCATGCTGCTAAGTACACTGCAAAGTTTCTGGAGTGACAATCGTATTTTAAATGCGTGATTAAATCGGAAACTGCAATGACTGACAAAACAAGACAACATTTTCTTTGAAGTATTTAATTTAACAGTTTATTTACTGGCATTGGTAACTATCACCACTTAAATCAACACTGTCATGTGCATGTGACTATACATAACATTTCCGTCCACAGCAGTTGCTGGGAGGTGTGGGAGGAAAAATAAAATCTCAGTGACACTTTGTGTCTGGACAGCCATGTTTTTCCAAAGGGCTTAAGTAACCCTGATCAATGGTCGCCCTCTCTGAGTGATTAGTTTAATCCCACCTGTGGTGTTCAAGGACTAAAGCCATCAGAGAAGCATTTTCACTCAAGCTAACCAAAAAAGCCTCCACATATGTTCGACCCGGGTGGTTATTTTCAGCAGAAAGCTTCTCACACAATCTGCACGACTTAAAACAAAGCCATGGGCTCAATAACAGCAATAACCTTGAGTTGTACACATAATTACGTGTACATCAAAAGGTATTTAACAGACGCTCTTATCCAGGGCAACTTACAAAAATGTGCTTGAGTTTCACATACAAGACTGTTGTGATCAACAGATGGCAGGAATGCAATTTAGGCTGTTAAGTGTTAGGAAAAGAAGTGCATCCTGAACAGATACAAAACAAGTGCTGACTAGTGCAAGTAAAGCTAATACAGAATTTACAACTATATACAGCTATGGAAAAAATTAAGAGACCACTCCAAGTTCAGAAATCAATGTTAAGTGGTCTCTTAATTTTTTCCATAGCTGTAGTTAGTAAAGAGGTGCTTTTAACAAATCTTTGTACTGAACATGTCTGTTTTCGCTTATCAACACTAAAGCACTAAAAAGTCGGTTTCAACTCCAGTAATGCGACACAGGTTGAATGGGTTTTAAGAGAAATTCTAGGGTGGGCTGAAATACGCTAGCAGGACTGCTGCAGAGCCTAAAGCACATGTTCACACACACACACACACACACACACACACAGAGAGAGAGAGAGAGAGAGAGAGAGAGAGAGAGCCCTGTTCATCCATGTGTGACCTGCCTCNAAGTCGGTTTCAACTCCAGTAATGCGACACAGGTTGAATGGGTTTTAAGAGAAATTCTAGGGTGGGCTGAAATACGCTAGCAGGACTGCTGCAGAGCCTAAAGCACATGTTCACACACACACACACACACACACACACACACACACAGAGAGAGAGAGAGAGAGAGCCCTGTTCATCCATGTGTGACCTGCCTCTGCACTGCTGCAGGGGCTGGCTGTGGTGGGAGTGTTTTTCTCGGTTAAAAAAACGCCTCTCTGAGTGCGGTGCTGCTTTTCAGAGGCGAGTCCTCACCTCTCTGAAACACTCCATTACACTCAGCCAGCCCTGCTCGCACACAGCGACACTCCAGAGCCCCTCGTCTTCGTCAGGCTCTGCCTCTGTGACCCCTGGCCCAGATAGAGCCACTCTGTTGGGCTGTGACATGAGAGGGAACCCACCCCCTCTTTTTCTCCCTCCCGCCGTCCTCACCTGCTGAAGTGACGCCATGAGTAAATGAGCTCTTGTACACAAACAGTCTGCGCTTCACGTTTTACATACAGACTTTTGCTGACAAAACACGTGCCTTGCTGACTAACTAAATGAGAGTGTTTTGCCTCCATCCTAAAATACACCCTTCAATGCTCCATCAAGGCAATGTGGGTTTTGGTAAATAGTCGGTTACAACTAAAGCTATAAACTCTATGCAAACGTGAAGGCTTGGACAATTTAACATGCATTCTTGCATCACTGTAACAAACCTCAAGTACTTGAGGGGCGAAAGAAAGTGTTTGCACAACTTGTTTGAAAAGTGATTTTTGCAACTCATTTAATTGCGATGCTGCTAATAAGGCAGAAATTTAATACCTCACCTATTAGGAACCAATATCAAAATGATGGAAAATACTCAATATATGGTATAAAATATTATATAGGAATTATTATTATTATTATAAACAAAATTATTTATATTTTGAGGTCAATAAATGATGTAGTTGCCAATATTAGATATCAATCTACATTCTGTGAGATTGTTTACAAAAAAGATCCAGATCGCTGTTTTTCAAATGTCAAACTAAATTTTCAATGGATTTTTTAAAATTTAATTATATTAACAATCTTTCTTTTTAAAGCAATCCAGGGGGTTAATAAAGGCCTTCTGGAGCGAAGTAATGGGTTTTTGTAAGAAAAATATCCATCTTTAAATTTTTTTAATCTAAAATAACTAGCTTCCGCCAGACAACCGTACGCATACTATGCAAGTCGATTTGCGACAAATGAGTAACCCCTGACGCAATGTATGACGCAGGATGTAGGAGTATTGTAAGCTTAGATGCCTCTTGCAGTTTAAACAAATAGGGCTGGGCAACAAACTCTAGCTCCTCTTCTCTTATATCGAAATCCTCTGACATTTCTCTTTAAAATGTCTCATTTTCGACTTCTAATTCGTGACTGGTGTTTTGTTTTGCTCTATCCTATGCGGTACCGCGTTCGTCATTGCACCATGCGTCGGGTCAGAGTTCACTCTTCCGCCGCAAATCGATGCGTACAGCCATCTGCCGAAAGCTAGTTATTTTACTTTATAAAGTTTTACATATGGATATTTTTCTTACAAAAACCCATCACTTCATTTCAGAAGGCCTTTATTAACCCCCTGGAACCGTATGGATATTTTTAAATATATCTCCGATTGTGTTCGTCTGAAAGAAGATCGTCATTTACACCTAAAGTAGGATGGATTGAGGGTGAGTAAATCATGGGATAATTTTCATTTTTGGGTAAACTTCCTTTAACAAATATGGCTACTATGATGCATTGAAAAGAAACAATTATACCTGCCAATGGCTAACTTTCTTTTAAAGATGTTTAATGGAAAATATAACAAACAAAGAATATATTTAACTTATCAGACCAATATCAAAACTTTATATATTGTGCATCCGTAGAAGCTAGCTATGAACTAGATCAGCTGGTTTCTCTTCAGTCTGTTCTGCCATACCAATGACCTGAAAACCAAACTCTCCATAGAAGGATTGTTTATGATAATGCTAACCCATTGAGCTTTGCTCAGCTAGCAGCATTCGAGTAAGTTTTGGGCCAGCAGCTCTGTCAATGTAGAGGCATAGAGCTGGAAACTAAGTAAACCCCATAATCCTTATATCTACCACCTCAATCAATTAAAATGCTTTATGTGCACATTTGGTACTCTTCTGAGGTGATCAATACGCCTTTAAAGGCATTACAAACATGAAATGTGTCGTATCCCTTTCGCAGCATTTTGATTTGGAGGTTCTGAGAGTTAAAATCCATTCTGCTCAAACTCCCTCACTTCCCCAGAGAAGCGAAAATGCGACGTGCCTCTAATTTAACATCTGTCACACAGTGATATCAGCTGGGGGATAGAGGGGGGGGGGATGAAAAAATGACTTTGAGAGTTATTTGAACTCAAACAGGCTGGCTGCTCTAATTAATAAAGACTCGCACAACACACAACACGACGGAGCCCGTGATCAGTTTACACAGTAAACAGGCCAGTGGTTCTGCCTTAGCCAGATAAGGCTTGTTCAAACCGATTTCAAGTGCAGTTCTGAGTGGAGCCGCCATCGGCCGCACTTTCTCTCTCATTGCCTTTCCTTCGCTCTAATAGGAGCCATTAACGAGGGGCAAAACCCTTCTCTCACGCACTCGGATAACTGTTCTGTATAATTGAAGCCGCGGAATTGCTCTCCATAACTGGGATTTAAATGGCACGGGTGCAATATTTGGATGAACGATTTGCCGAAGGTTCCCGCTGCTTTCTCAAGCCTCGCTGCCCCTGCGCCATATTTCAATTCCGCTTCGAGCATTCTCATGGAGCAACGTCGACCGTCTGCCCAGGAACACGTGAAGATGTTCTGCAGGAACTGGCTCTGATAAACGTGCCGTTCTCTCGCTGGAGGAAGCACGGTGGATTCCACCCACCCTCCTCCTCCTCCTCCTCCCTGCGCCCGACTGCCAAAGGCGCAACGGCATCATACTTGAAACACACACACAGATACAAAAGTGTTGCATAAAAAAGCAGCTCTGCCGCCGCATACATCGGGTTCTACTTGAAAAGCCCTCACTCCTTTATCCGGGAGAGCAGCTCCTCTTTTGTTCTGCATAAATGCCAATTACCTAATTCTCTCTAGCATGCAAATCAGATGAAATGAGGGCACGGCAGATTGCCCATGGAGCACGGCACCGTGCCGTTTCCACAGTGACAGGAAGGGTACCTTTTGGGACACTTCTCTACTTAACACTTTAATCAAGCTCCATTTAGAGGCAAAAAATGTAATAGATTTTTTTTACTGTCACTCTCACTCACTTCAAAGCTCGAGAATAATAACAATCACTTAGCCTCCAGACCGGGTATACTTCAATCGTTGCCAATAGCTTACACTCTGCCATCCCCAAATTTGAGCGCGCTAAATTTTTGCTAACCAAATAGAATTTGCCAGTTCATATTACTGTAATTTCATCACCTTTTCACACAACTGGAAATAACTGGTAATTTCCATTGCCATCCACTAGTGCCTGTTCTATTAGGCAAACCCTGCAGAGTAAATGGCAAGCGAGCCTTCTACGAACCATTTTCATGTGGATGTACTTCTGTGTGCCGACAGACATGACAAGGGCACAAAGTGTGACATGAGTACAGTATGACAATTATGAAGACTGACATTTTAACTGACTTTTTGGAGCAATATGGCATATGCATTCAGCTGAGAGGAAATGAAAAGTCAGAGACAAGAAAAATGTAAATGGTCCAATCAGGGCTTAACATTGACAATGTTTTGCAGTGGCAAAGCAACCTGAAGGCATTAATTTTCAATAAGTTTGAACAGCATGGACGAAAAACTTCATGCAAATGTGAAGCGACACCAATTGCCAACTACCAATGGGACTGTAGACAGCAATCAGCTGTGAGATAGACTTAATTTGGGGCATACCAGGTATAGTATATGGCAAATTTCCTCAAAGAAAAAAAATATCCCAACTACAGCCCTATTCGGACGGGATTAGTTTTACATGGGGAGGTGGAGTAACGCAATTTTACCTCAGGACGTCTGTAATATTTTTTGGCCAATTCGCACGGGACAAGACATCTCAGTAAAACTAGCAGAAGTGGGAGGGGTAACTCGATTTACGCACCGCCGTCACCTCCCTGTCGTCATGTGGGTATATGTTGCTTTCTGATACCATGTGCACAAACACATATAATCTAAATATATAAACTATATATAACAGTTAGGTCCGGTCAAATGATTTATTAATTAAATTCTGATTGGATTGTGATGGTAATAGGCACTTAGCTAAAGATAAAATTAGTTTTGTATATTGAAAACATATTGAAAACTGATCTGAAGAGTAATAGCTCAGTGGAGTAAGTCAGTTATAGTGTAGAGTAGATGAGTATACTTTAAAGACTAATGTTGAGTGATGACTAAATGAATTCAAACTGACATTGCTGCAAAAACGGAGTAATTGACAGAAGTGCACTACAAGCACGCTGTTTTAGCTGTCTTACATCTCCTACAATGCATTTGATCTGCTTAAACGTATCAAATCTGGGGGTTCCAGCTGAATAAAGCTCCTCCAGCGAACACTACTTTACAGTCCAAAGACCGTACTGGATCTTCTCCTCTGCCACATCCTCATCTATATGGATACACCGGCTCATATCAAACAGATCCACAGTAGGCGCAGACTCAAATACAACCCAGGCCTATCATAAACAGCTCCGTCAATACAAGCCCTTGGAACTTTCTCCCTCCTGCCCTGGACCTGAAGCCTCCTTGGCGCCGTGAATAACAATGAAGGAGCGCTGATCCGAGCGGGGATGCAGTCTCCACGTTTTTGAAGGCTCCTCTGACATGCATTACACTTCACGGAGCTCTCGGCCCTCCCTCACGGCCACCAGCGAACAGCCGTGTCACAGTCGTCCACTCTGAAGAACGACCTCGCTAATGAGGGGCGAAGGGCATCCGGTTCACCTCTACAGGCCACCGCTCGGCCCTGTGAATACTAATCACAGCAACAAAGTGAAGGTTAGACACAGAGATGTAACGGAGTTTGTGGGCGGCGAGCGGAAGGAAGGAAGGAAAGAAAGAAAACAGCTTGACAAATGGACCGCGAAGCGTTCACGGAATAAAGCACTCCCATGTAGGAGTCAATGTAAAAAGACTCCTCTTTTCCAACATACGGCAGTCTTTTGTTATCTTAAAATGTTATTGACACCTCACTTAAGTGGCATCTGGTGGATAAAATGCACAGGCATATTTTGACGAAATAATCCGATATAACTGCTGGCATTCAGCGAGGCACTTGGATAACAGAGAGGGAGGACTGTCATAGTGCGAGAGAAAGTAAAAGCTACAGCAGAACTGATATAATGGATGGCTGCTGCTATATATACTGTATATGTACGAGTTTCCAACAGCTTTTACACCAGTTAAAGATGACGTGACTCTGACGGTCTTTAATCTTTTGCTTTCAAGACATTATTGAAAGCTTTCTGTGCAGTGTTGGTAGTGACAAAGCGTTTTTCTGACCGAACGCAGCTGGTATGCAGCGGAATATTCCACGTGTTCGTTCTGCTTACAACGTTGCGTTGTGCAGGTGCTTTCAGGCGTCATACAAGGTGAATTTACATGGCATTGTGTGTAAATGCACACAAACACAGACCTTGACTTCTCAACAAAATGTTCTACGGCACCAGAGGAAATTTCTATATGAATGATTTATTGTGAAAGAAAAAGAGCAATTAATATTCAGCCAAAGAGTTAGTGTTTACGCCCCCTATTTGCTCCAACCTCAAAAAGTCATCCATCAGCAGTACACTTCACATGGAGAGGAGCGGACAGGGAGCAGCTTATTACCACACCGAGAAGACAGAGATAGAGAAAGAGAGCTGGGGGAAAAGAGGGAGAACAGGATTATTGAAGCATACATAGTCTTCTGTAACACTGGACATTAGGTCAGTTGTCAGTTCTACTTAGTTAAAGGTTAGCCTACAAAAACTCTGATCCGTTTAGCATTTAGCATCGTCTTTTCCTATATTTTCTGACATTTTAAACAACTTTGGCTTTAGTGGTAAGGTGTATACCAATGTTAATACAGAGGAAAAGCACCAAACAGTACAAATTTGTCCTTAAAAGAAATCAAAACTGTTTTGTGTCGTCTTTAGGCTAAAAAGTAGCGGCACCTCATGCTACTTGGTGCTACAGCATTTCCTGCGCATTTGTGGAGGGCTTGCACATCTCACATCAGAAGTCCAGTTATTCATTTATCAAAAACAACTCGATGTCAGTGAACAAGTAACTACGGACAACCGACAACACTTGTCAAATGACAAATCTGGTAAGAGTTTGGCTTATTAACATTGCCGTTAGCTCATGTCGGTAAATGTTGTAACTACACAATCTGGACCGTAAAAAGCAAAACTAAAGTGCTATTATTGTTATTTAATGCATTTTGATATAGCTCATGTTTACCAGGGCCTGTTCCTTCTTTAGAGGGATCTTCAAAGGGTTAAATGAAATAAAAAGGGTGAAATCATCTTGAAATTGTCCATCCACTGATTTCATTTGCATGTGAAGCATGGAAAAGTTTGGACTGCCGAATTTTCATTAGTCTGTGCCGCATGCAGTGGCCATCTAGGCTGCGTTCGTTATTATTGAGGAGAGAAAGTTTTCCTGTATGCTGAGCGTCTCAGGTCGTCAGGTTAGAAAAGACTTCTCTTCCTCTCTTCATGCCCCACTGCGTTCTACCATGCCAATTGATTTTCCTGTCTCTATACTTGTTCATCCCACTTAAAGCGCTTGTTGCCTATGGTGAATCTGTTGTGGCAAATTGTATCCTACAGTATCTCTCACCTGAAAGACACAGTTCCTGGAGGCAAAGAAAAACCCTTCAATAGACCTACATTATTCTAAGGGCCCTTCAATCTTACCGTTAAAAAAATCTTTACTTGTGTCAGAGGCAATAAAAGACAAGAATAAATATTAAGGATGCTGTTTCAGCTAGACTAGTCATTGGGTTGCCTGAAAAACTAGTCGATGAATGTGTCTTTAGCACTGTATAATTAATTAAGAAATAAGATGTACTTGTACATTCCAAAACATATAGACTGAATGTAGCGGAATGGGAAACAAATTAAAAATAAATTAATAAATAATACAGTCATTATGTAATTTAATAAAGAAAAACAATAGAAAAACATTACATAAACTTNTATATATATATATATATATATATATATTTATAAATTATTTATTTATTCATTTTATATACTTACACAAGTTAATTGTTAGGCAACCAGTAAACTATTGTGTCCCATCCCTAGAAATTATGACCACAGTGTTGATTTATACATACAATAAACATGCATAATGCTATAAATATATTTTTAGAACAGCTACAAATTTACCAAGAGTGTCCAAATGGACAATCACATATTTTCTCATTGAGACATCTCTAGGGAAAACTCAATCTCTCTCTCTCTCTCCCTCCATCTCTCTCTCTCTCCCTCTCTCCCTCCCCTCTCAGCAGTTGTCTTCCTTGGCAGGATGTCAGCCTGTTTCTGGCTCTGCTGGGGATCTGAACGCAAGGCTTACTAAAGCTCAGCCACATTCTACCGCATGTTTACCACCGCTTACCACGCAGCAGCACAGAAACGCGTCGACACGTCGCACTCGCAGCGCGAAGGGCCAAGCTGACACCGTCGCTTCCCGACTACGGCATCTGATGTCAGCCGGCGCTCGAACGAGGGGCTAAGTTTAGAAAAACACAGCAGAGGAAGACAGCAGAGGACACATGATTCTAAGCACATTGTCAGAGAACCCCAGAGTGAAAAGGCCATTCTCTCAAATGTCAAGCTTTGGTAATAGGGGAAGAAACATCAGCCTGGGAGGCAGCGGTGTGATGCTAGCTCATTTTTCCTGTTGGGCTGCACTGCCGTTCTGCCCGGCTCAGCAGAACGGAAGACAATGCAGTTGTAAAGTAATATGTTCAAGAGCTCGGGGTGGACCTGAAGGGCACGGCCAGGTTCTGCTGAAACACAGCCTGTAAATGCATCATTAGTGCTCCCCTAAGAGTGCCTCTCAGGTGGAGGAGTACTGTTTGTCTTTGCGCTAGTCGGCGATTAAAGGCGAAACAGAATCTCTCGCTCGTTTTCTGTCCGTGCTCCAGCAGAGCGAAGGGAGGGGTGCGACGGTTGGCTCGTCTCCCGGCCCTAAACGTTGTAGAAAGCCTTTAAAAGCTCATCAAAAACAACATCCACACAATCACGCAGGAGCGGGGAGCTCGCTTAAAGCGCCGTTCTATTTGTCAAGCTGTTCGCTGAAACATTGTCATTATCTATCGTGTTTAAGTAGCCAACATAAAAACAAATCGAGGTGGACCCCTCCCCACGTACAGATTCATCGGCTGGATTTTTCTCAGCTGTGGCCTGACATCCGAGATGGCGCCTGACCTGTCTGGTCACCTGCACCTGGGCTGAACTGAAGTGACCTGTCCTGTCTAGACCTGAGGGAGGCGGCGAATCGCCATGTTCAGCAACCGCTGCAGGTGCAAAAGGAAAGAGCTCGGCCAGGTCTCCCACACTCCTATTAATACTTTTTCTAACCTCCGCTCAGCAGTCAGGCGCATCACCTGTCACAGGGAGGGTGAAAATGGAAATAAAAATGGAGAAAGGGAGGCCTAGGAGGAGACGATAGCTCAAAGGTAATGACAATGAGTTAAAGGAATGCTTAAGATGGAAAGGAGGACAACACAAAGAAAAAGACAGACTAAAACAGAGCGAGAGACAAAGGAAGGTGGAGGAGGAGAAAGTAGCCGGGCAGGGCTCCACCTGCACTTCAGCTCATACTGGCCCTATGGGAAGACCTCCCTCACTCCTTATATAGACAAATCTGCCACTCTCCTTCAGACCCACTGCTGCCCTGTGGGCCGTGACAGGGTTATTTTCAGAAGACTGCAGAGCCACAGCTAGCTGCTGTCCAAAGCTTCTGAAAGTCAAAGTGGAATTACTATTGTCACAACTGATGGCTAGTTACCTCTAAGGGTCTTTTTGAACATCATGACTATGATATAAAGGCAAGAATCACCATTAATACAACTTAAATTTAGGGTTAGTGTCTTTCAAAATCTTGATGTCCATGTATTAAACGTCATAATGTAACTCACCCCACATCGATTGTGCTCTGGACAATGGTTATTGATCACTTTGCTTAACAACTGGAGTTTATTCACACAATGGACAACAAAAATTTAATAAATCAATCAATAAAATTGTATCATGAAAAAAAAAATAAACTTGTACCTATGATAAAATACTATATCAAAAAATGTCTAAGATAAAATGGTCTAAATGCAATAATAAAAAAAAAAAAATGCAACAATACATTTTAAATGCTACAATAAATGTAGACATCCCAATATTATAAAGGCATAATATGAAAGATGGGTATTCATTATGATTTAGTAAAGATGACATTTAACAGTGCTATTAAAGAGTTAGTTCACCCAAAAATGAAAATTCTGAATATTTTAATTAAAATGAAAATAAGATCTTCATTCATCTTCAGAACACAAATTAAGATATTTTTGATGAAATCCGGGAGCTGTCCGACTCCTTCATAAAAAGCAATTTAACCACCACTTTCAAGGCCCAGAAAGGTACTAAAGACATCGTTAAAATAGTCCATGTGACTACAGTGGTTCAACCTTAATTTTAATACTTTTTGTGCGCAAAAATGAAACAAAAATACAGCTTTATTCAACAATATCTTCTCTTCTGTGCCATTGTCCTACGCAGTTGACGTAGTGAACTCAGTGCAGCGCTTCCGTGTTCTACGTCAAAGCGCCGTCTCATTATTGGCCGGCTCCTGCATAAGCATCACACACATGCGTCGTGCTGCTCACGTGTACAGAATCGGCCAATACTGAGCGGGAGTTCTGACGTAGAACCTGGAAGCGCTGAACGTAAAGAGCGTAGGAGAATGACACAGAAGAGAAGATACTGAATAGTCGTTATTTTTGTGTTGTTTTTGCGCACAAAAAGTATTCTCGTCGCTTCATAAAATTAAAATTGAACCACTGCAGTCACGTCAACTGTTTTAACAATGTCTTTAGTACCTTTCTGGACCTTGAAAGTGTTGATTATATTGCCATCTATGGAGGGGTCAGAGAGCTCTTGGATTTCATCAAAAATATCTTAATTTGTGTTCTGAAGATGAACGAAGGTCTTGCGGTTTTGGAACAACATGAGGCTGAGTAATTAATTACAGAAATTTCATTTTCGGGGTGAACTAACCCTTTAAATTATTGTTGTTGTTTTTTTAAGATTAACTTTAATCTTTTAAGATTCATTTACACCAACATACTGAGCATCCCAAAGCTTGACTAACATTCTCTAAGAGGACAGATACAAAATGACAACTACAAGACACTGCTTCTATCCACAGCAAGAATCTAGAGTACAGATCCACAACAAATCCAACTGTGAATATGAAGTGCATAATTGTTGACTTTCCACTATAAAGACTGCTTGTTAAAGCACAATATGCCAGGGTGGAGCCAAGGTGCATGTGTGCTGAATCAGCAGATATGGAGGGAGGCAGGCAGAAGTGCTGATTAGTGGGAAAGCCATATGTTCCATTGACAGGTTCCATCACGACAGAAAGCACGGCACCCCTTTGTGAGGGCACGGCCTCCCCTCCGGGTGCCACCCCGCTACCTGGCATCTTTCACAGAGCGGTAAAGACTAGCCAGAGGATTCTGACAGCACAGGACAGATAGTGTTACCTATAGCTGAAGAGAGGAGGGGGTGAGACAGAAGACATGGTGAAAACAACAGAGAGAGAAAAGAAAATGGATGGGGTAACAGGGTACACGGCAAACGAACCAGAACACAGCGGAAACAGTGGCGAAAACAAGCAGCATGTTGGCTGGATTAAACCCATCAGATGGAACACAGATGCGAGCCCGGACACAAAAGCCTGATCGCCAGCCGCATGTATCAATGAGAGGACTTCTTACCCCCTCGTCATCGCATTAAACGCACTCGAGCTTTTCACGTACAAACAAGCACAGCGACAAACGCTCTGCTAAACTTAGATCTTTTTCCATGCGGTGGCAAAGTCACAAAACAAAGACGAGGGCCAGAGAGCAGCTACCAGCAAGACCCGGATGCCATCCCGGACCCCCCAGTCTCAAATAAGATCACTAATAATAAAGGGGGGAATCTGAGAAGGTAAACGGAGAGCCGAGGACGGTGGAGTCATCAGCAGGTAGCAAAATCACTGATAAAGGAGGAAAAGTTCATTTTTCAGCATTGTCCTTTGCCGCCCCCCGACCTGAGGCGCTTCTGACAGCGTTTATTAGCCTCGAAAGAAAAATGATGGGAAGGGCAAAAGGGTCGGCCAAAGGAGGGGGATCTGAAATACCTCATTTCACTCCGCTCTTGAGTCCAACTAGGATTTATCTACCAGGACCTAAGACCCAATGAGCCAATAAGAGAACTAGACAGTGGGGTGGGGTGGGGGGCAGATGGAGGGAAAAAGAGAGAGACATAGAGAGAAGAAAAGATTAGTCAGGGATTGAGAAGCGTGCATAATTCATATGGTCATTACTAGAGATGATTTTGCACATCTTAAGAGAGATCAGAGTCATAATCTAAAATGGGCCCTGATGGAGACCTTATGAGGCAAGTATCAGAGAAGCACTCTGGAGATTCGAGTCTAGGCCTCTTCTGTCAGAGCACGTCCCATCCTAATGACATTCCGCTCCTTCCCATAAGCCTCCACCGGCGCACTGCTTCCTCCCCAAGGGGGGACCGTTAAGGCCTCCGCGTCCAAGCAGCAGCAACAGAGCAGGCGATTTTCCTAAAATAATAATTAACTGGGCAATTTAGCGAAGGGAAGAAAAAAACTCCCAGCCCCCACGCTCAATTATTCCTGGTCTCTTTGCACTTTTCCCCCATTCAGTCCCAGAATAGCACGGCATCCATATTTCAAGGTGGCAAAGCAGTGGAAATGATTACGTCAGAGTCCAGCAGGTCTATTTTCTCAGTTCCCGCTGCCTACGACAAGCCCACGAAGAACTTGGCAGCTGGCTTTGAAAAGCACAGCCTTCATCAATAGATGTGTTCAGTGGCTTTGAGGACATTGATTAAATTTGGGTTGATATGACACTCGATTCGTACTCAGCCCATGGGCTCACATTATACATTCTGCGTGTAGCATTTCTGAGCAAACACAATGATGCCTTTCATTTATCCGAATCAACATTTCCTGCTGTAGGTAATGGATAAACCCATAAGAATTCTCAAGTTGACTTCGCTGCCCCTGGAAATGATCTATCTAAGAAACATCTGATATGTTGTTACCCTTGGCAATCATATCATAAACAGGAGGGTAAATAACACCCTCTCTGGCACAAGGAATTCTCGACACTGTTCTCTGATAGAGACACTAACGCCTAAAATAACCTAGTTTCCCCTTCCCGCAGTCATCATTATTGGAGCCACTGCAGAGCCGGGAATGTACACCATTATGCACTGACAGCCTTTACGCTCGCTAAAGGAGAGGCAACAGCACAACAAACACCAATATGTCCTATCTGCTCGACACAGATGTCAAAGACAGAGTGCCACGGTGCAATAAAGACGCAATGTACAAAATCCATCTGCTTGGAAAGTATGCATGCATTAAGCACTTTATCTACACATGCAAAAAGAAATGTGGTTGTATTTAAGGATGCACGATGTATCTGCACCACATCAATTTGATTGATATTAGAGATTTAATCTGTATCTCATGATATGGAATATTTATTTGTGCATTCTAATTTCCTCAATTTTTACATTTCGGTTACCTTATGCCATCATCTAATGCTCAGTTAAAGATATTCTTTTAAAAAATAATAATTGAATAACATTGGTAATGTAAAATTTAGCAAATCTCTAAATGAAAATCACTGGACATGAAATTAGCAATAGTTGCACAAATACTGTAGATCAGTGGTTCCCAACCACATTCCTGGAGGCCACCCAACACTGCACATTTTGCAAGTCTCCTTAATCAAGCACACCTGAATCAGGTCATCAGCTCATTAGCAGAGACTCCAAGACCAGAAATGGGTTTGTCAGACAAAGGAGACATGAAAAATGTGCAGTGTTGGGGGGCCTCCAGGAACGTGGTTGGGAACCACTGCTGTAGATGAAATCTTAAATTTAGCACGGAATAGCCTTCCCCAACTTCCCCAAGAAGAGTTAATGTTGTTCCACTCAATGTTAATGGCTTCAAACAGTTCATGAGTAGTTGAAAAATGTCTCCCAGTTAGTTTGAATTTAATGTGAGATCAAAACAAGAAAACAAGAGCCTGATGGACTTGTTCTCAAGCAACTTGGTTGTATTTGCAATTTGGGCAGGAGCATTGTCTTGTTGAAAAATAACATCTGATCATTACTCTTTAGACAACAACTTCTCACTTATGGGAAGCAAGCTATTCTGCAACATTCTTCTGTAAATTACTTTTCATAGTGAAGTAGCTCACCAATACCAGCAGCAAAATAGGCTCCCCACACAATGACTATGTTTACATGGACAGCAGTGATCTAATTATTGGCCTTATTCTAAATAAGACAATATTATGATTAAGGTGTTTACATGAGTTGCTTTTAGAATATTCCTTTCGTGTTCCCGTTTTACATGTTATAGAACATAGATCGATTCATGGCAAACGCCATTACGTCCCCACGGCACGCCATCAGACGTCCTCTACAGAATTCCACGTATCACCACACAGTTCGTGCATATGCAGTTTTGGGTGTTTCATTTTTAATCTCACGAAAGCTTCAAGTGCAGTTAATTATTTGACATGCAATACGTGCAAATAGATAGAGCCCCGCACGACATGCAAGAAAAAAATTAATTAATTGTGCGCACGATTTACTAATTCGTTCCCTCGATTTATAAATGGTGCGCTGCGTGCGCACGATTTATAAATTCGTAAATCGATTTAGCCTAGGCTACTATTTATTTGTGTGGGGCTCTGTAGACAACGGTGGATACAAATTCTCCAGCAACAGGCCTCCTGTACTTTCATTCATGCCACCGCGACAAACTCAGAGGTAGCCTACTGGATGAGAGATGAGGTGAGAGGAATTTGATTTGTGGCTTCTTGCTTGAAGCTTGATCTCTTGTTTGCCGTCAAACGGTTGACCACTGCCGTGTGTGTATTATGTGTCCTGTGTCAAAATGCGGCGAAAACCCCCACATGACGTTAATAGTGTGATTAAGGTGTGTACATGTCTATAATGCACTCCAATAATGTGACTAAAATAGGAATACTCCACCGGTAAAGATGCATTTATTATTATATTTTTTAGCAGATTTTCTGAAGACACCGCTCTGGAGCATCACCATGCAACTTGTGTTTCATTGTGATTCATCAGTCCACACAACTTCCCATATTCTGCCAAAAACTTATTTCTGTCTTTGATGTTTTTCTGAGACAGCAATGACTTTTTAAGTACTGCATTTGCTTAGATTTTGCTAATTTCCTGACCAATAATTTGTGGTTAAGACAATTGAAAGTGTAGTGTTTAGCAATTTTGGGCTTGGCCCTTTTTTTTTTTTTTTTTNCAGGAGGGTATATATATTTATATATATATATTTTATGTAAGAGATAATGTACATCCAGCCGGTTGTTATCTCAGAATAAACCCCAACAGGGTGATCAGGACCCCAACGTGAAGCGGAGTCCGCTTCCGCAGAGAGAGGAGTTGCTCGCACGGCAAGTTCAAACTAGACAGAAACACATTTAAGAGATACTGTACAGTCATACAGCATATTACACGGCATTTCGCCACATAAATAATTATGGGGATAAGATATTGATCTGAGATCCGATTTAAAATCGTACCTCTTTGTTATCTTAATCCATTACAGTGAACAAAACAATAGTCTCAAAATGGCAGCAGCTGCGTTTGTATGAAACAAGAGAGTGAGTCCACGATACCGGATGACATAATTAAATAACTACACAAAATTTGACTGCTTTTTAATATTTTATTAGCTCACCAAAGGCAAAACCTCCACAAGGAAAACCCGTTCCTTACAAGCATATAGCACTGCAGACTTCAGTAACCTGTGTTAACTGTTTTCAGCGGTTGTTATCGGGGGAATAACATACCGCTGGATGGCAAGCTGCGTTGTTCAACCAATCCGAATCAAGTATTCCACAGAGCCGAGTAATAAATAGATATTCTATATATGTATATACAGTCAAACCAAAATTTATTCAGACACCTTGAACATTTCATTAATTATTACAGTTTATTCACTATAGTTTAAAAAAATGGTAATAAAATATGACAAGATCTCAGAGTTAAACTGTAGGAAAAAATTCATCTTAATTATGTCAGATAACACTTAAGCAAAACATGGTCAGGTCAAAGTGTCTGAATAATTTTTGGTTCTAAATTGTTATAAATTTTACTGGTAGTCCACTGTATGAAGAATTTTTGGGTATAATATGTCACAGTTTACATTATTTTGCTATCCTCACTTACATAAATGAACTATAGTGTCCTGCACCCACTAGTAAAAAATACAAAAATTATAACTAGTGTGTGAATAATTTTTGGTTTGACTGTAGGTGCATCACTACATATTTTTATATAGAATGTCATATCCCACGTTCTGTTAAATGCATTCATCAATCCATCTTAGAAATCCATTTTTGGATGCAAGCTGTGGTTGCACCTCAAAGCAAAAAGCTCTTGGCCTGGAAAGAGGCAACCAAGTACGAAGGTTACTCTGATTCGATCCCTTGCTAATTAGCGCTGCTCGCCGCTCAGTACATGGTAATGGAATCCAGGGGATTCATTGACTGGATGCACTGTGTTTAAGGTCTGCAAATTACCTTGGGCTCCAGTTACCACCGGCTGGCACTGAGCTTGCTGAAGCTCAAGGTTCAGTCCAGCATAAAGGGACACACACAGCACAGCACAGCAGAAAAGCCAGTGTTCTCGCAATCTGGGTCAAACACATAGATCATAACGCAAGAGTGTTGTTTTTTACCTAGAAAAATTTGAGACAAGCTGCGTTGTTCAACGGTTAACCATGTGTTTATTTGTCATGTTCTTTGTTTGTCTCCGTTTTTTCCAGCTAATTAATCTGAAGGGACTACACTTGCTCATGCACTGTGATGAGGAATCGCAATCTCCGCAGAGGTTTGCTGTTTACAACCGTATAAACTGGACGACCAATGACGGCACGCATTAGACTTTAAAGTACGCATTCTAACATTTAATAATAAAAAAGTGACAATTGCCCCATTTTGATTGATCTGAGATGAGAGACACCACCAGCTTCAAAGCTTGTGAGCTAATCACAAGGAAGATCACAGGAAGGTCTCATCCTGCTGACATATCCCAGAACCCACCTGGAGACGTGGCCTGGACCAACCAGACCCACAACGGCCTCAGATGAGCTTTAATCTTCCCCCGGCACCACAGCGATCCCGAGACAGACAACAGCTCTGCCTATGGCTCCTTTGAAGCACGGAGCTCCATTAGCTTTCATGGCTAACCCAGAAGCCCTGTATGAGGCCTTCCTTTTTGAACAGACACCACACGCAAGAGAAGAGAACAAGATGAAAATAAATAAATAAAAGTAGCGTTGAACGAGGAGGTTGTCTCCCCTGTCTGAGAGCTGCTCCATCTCGGAGAACTTCAAGGGCGTGATTTGGGCTTTGATGCGGAGCGTTGTGACGGCTGACAGAGCTGAAAACACAGCATTGCTTACTAAAACAACGGCAAAAACAAACGCAAGCTGTCTGTGAAGCGTCTAACGCACTGCACCTGTGGATGGCTCGCTCGCCCGCCTTCATCTTCTCTCTCAACAGCTGCTGCTGCTGGATCAGGACTATGCCTGCTGCTCCTCAACATCACTGACAGGATAGCCCTAGCTGAAGCTGTTTGCTGCTTTTAACATCACCTCAGCAATTACAGTCACTGAGAGTGCATTGCGGGGAGCTTAACCTAAGGGAAGCTCAGTTATCAGCATTCTAAATTCTACCGGCATTACTCAGCGGTTGAGCTACTGTCACAGATGGATCTAGCATGCTTACACTCATGCAAGTTTTCAACCCTAAAGTCAAAAATAAGACTGTAGGTCTACTTTATCATAGGTCAAAATGAAATCATAATCAACTTTCCCATTTACTTTTTTGCACATTCTTGGTCTTATACTGAAATGTATTTATCGTTAAACATTATTACAATGATCATTATATATATATATATACACACACACACACATATACATACACACACATTTTTCAATTGTAGTCTATTAAAAAAGTCATAAAAAGGCATCTGAAAAAATAAACTAAGTGCAATGTAGTGCTGTCAAAAATATCAATACTGAAATGATTCTCTAAAAAACACTAGAATAGATAGCGAGTCTCTCTGACAGAGAGTTGACACACAAACCTGCCTCCTCTTACTAGTTTCATTTGTTCCGGATAAATATTGTTGGTGTCACCGGACTTGAATGTCGGCAAGGGATTGCACATATTGCGCATAATTTTTGCTTACACCCAAATTGCACGCACATAAAGCCACCTCTCAGTACTACATTGAGTTATTTTTCGCTGCTTTTTTATTGTGCTTAAACAGTCAAATACACATAAAATGTCAAAATGCCACTCTAGGAGACTATTCACACAGTCAGTTATGTTTTAAGTGAAAGTAAACAGTTGAGAAAGAAAACGCATGTGTAACAGTATAATGGATCCATGCGTCAGGTCTTAAAGTGACAGTAGCCTAAAATAGCTGCCAAATGATGAGATAATATTAAAAATATCTTTATATTTTCCCCCCACTGGTGTCAAATTTGTGGGCAAATTTGTGTGGCGAGTAACTTTGAAAAACCACTACTAGTCACAGTGCCTAATGAGCAAAAAAGCCTTGATTATAACCTTTTTAACAAGGTAACTAGTAACTTAACTATTTTTTGGTTAACAAAATGCCCTTTAATTTTTGCACCACTTCACAATCCAATCAACGGATTTGACAATACAATATATGGTTTAATTGACCAACATCCATTATACATAAACCATTTGAATTATTATTTTATTTCAGATTTTTTGACACAACAAAAACTAAATGATCATTAGACCACATTAAGAACATAATATGTGGTTTAAGTATTCCAATAATAAAATAATAATTATTAGTCTCTTAACTATTGTGGTTATGCATACAAGTTGTTTTGTGATTAAAATAGTAGCATTTTCATAAGTGGTTTGTGCTATGTAATTGTTAAGCTACATTTCACATTTTATTCAAAAAGTTGAATAATTATTTCTGGCTGAATATTCTACAGTAAAATGGATGAATAAGGTTCTTTGTCATGTCTAATCTTTAAAACCAATGTTTTCCAGACACTTGTTCTCATCCACTAAAAATGTGTTTTGTATTAATAGGTTATTAAATGTCTAAACAACAAGAATCACACCAGAATTTGTTGTATTTAAAAGCTCCACACTTTACATGTTACAGGAAAAGGCAAATCCATCATTGGTTTAGATTGAACCATATAAAAGTCGAGTTCATAACTGCCTGAGAAGGGCCAAACAGGTCACCTGGAGTCTCCTCCCTGCTGAAGCGAACTCAAACATGATCCCCATTTTAATCTCACTAAGACACTAAAAAAGCTGCCAGACAGGCACAGGCCAAATCAGATGCTAAGCAGGCACAGAGGCATATTGATGCTTCAATATGGATAAATGGCACAGGTCATTTTGCAGTGCCTTGCAGACATTGATTTGAGACGGAGATGTGGAAGTGAGGGCAATATGACTAACAGGAATCGCTTAGCTAAAATACTTGCTGAATTCTCCAGAGCATCTCCTGTGGCCTTCCATGTAAACATGCAAACAGGAAGGCCAACTAGAACTGTGCATCAACCAATCTAATGCGGTCTGACAAAGACATAATTGCTACTGGGAAAAGTGGAAAGCTCTAACTTGGGTTGTTATACGTAAGACAGTAACCACTTTGTATGAGCTAGCCTAAACTCCTAGAATCCTTCTGCCTGCTCTCACCCCATTCGCTCCCTCTTGGGGTTTAATGTGACAACAGCAAAGCTGTGTTCAATTACTCCTATAGTAGACTTCCAGCTTACAGGCACAGAGGAGGTTAACCAGCAAGCACAACAGCAAAGGCAGCCACTAAGTTCTCTGCAGGCCTCTGGGCAGCTTCATTTCACCTGCTGGTCACAGCACTACACTCATTCTCACACCGACAACTCATCAACCTATAAGCCTTCATAAATGTTACAGTTAGAGGTCATACTGTGTGGCTAGGTTTATCAGACTTCCCTAAAGTCAAAATGAAATAGACATGTAACGGATCGTAGATGATCTGTGATCCATACAGACTGGGCCCCACAGTTTGGCAAGCAAGTGATTTTTGGATTAATTGCATAGTTTAACCATCATAGAGTAAGATTTTATCATGATCACGTTTTTCTAACACCATGTCTACAACAGACAGACCATTGTCGCGCCGCAACAGCTAAAAGCGGTCTATACTGAACGTGACAAACTGACCATTGCAAAGCACTTGAACTACATCAGAAATAGAACGGGGAATTTGTTTACTGTCGGGAATTTGTTGTGTCGGGTCGTGCTGCATCTAGTGTAGACACGTGTAAATCTTACCAATTTAAACAATCAAGCGAGTCTCAGACAGCAGGCAAACACAGAATTGAGTCCTCAGTTAAGAAAAAAATCGGGTGTGTATCATATTGGAGTTTTTGCTGTGGTACTTGTGTTTTCACGTAATAAATATAAAAGCAAAGTCATATTTTTAATCATTCCCCCACCACCTATTTTTGCTGATCTGAAAAATAATATGATCCGAACCATGAGTTTTGTGACCCCTAACATGAAATGAAGTTTACAACCCATTTTACTTCCATAATGTGGCATATTTCCAAGTTAAAAAAGGGCCCATTAGAAATTATATGGATTATAAACATACCAGAATATGGAATCAAACGCAGAGAAATACACTACCGTTCAAAAGTCAGGGATTGGTACGAAAACGTATGATCGGTACGTTTTCCGTTTTAAATTTATTTTTAAATATAATTCATTCCTGTGATGGCGAAGCTGAATTTTCAGTAGGGCTGGAATGACGTGTCGACGTAATCGATTACATTTGATTACGTAAATTAGTCGATTTGTGTAGATTCG
>RJVU01059775.1:5463503-5513580 GCA_003731715.1 Anabarilius grahami | reverse complement strand
AAAAAAAAAAAAAAAAAAAAAAAAAAAGTGGAGTGAGATGAGAGATTCCACATTTCAAGGGTGAGATAGCAACCAGTATCCACCAGTGAAAATGACTGCCAACATGTTAAGATCATCACCTATAACCCATTGTGAGCACACACTCTCTGGGTCAAAAGAAGTCCAGCCCTTAACCCTGGCGTAGAGGGAGGGAACAGCTCTCAGAGGGTGACAGTGGCAGTAATGACTGGTTGTGGACAAAAGAATACATCAGGGAGAGTGTTGCTTCACAACAAGGGCCTTCTTAAAATAGACTGCTGAGCCAAGGACAGTTTGGGCTCTTTGAGGGCTGGGGATTCGATGTCAACCATAAATGTTATAATGTGAGTGGGTGATTAATACCAAACTTAGACAATAATTTTCACCCCTTTTCAAGCGTTTACATCAGTTACAAGCTTATGTCACAATTCAGGCATCAATGAATTGTGAGGAATTTTATTGCACACATAAACACAGTCAAACAAATATATTCACCCATGCGAAATAAACGGCGTCCCTGGGTGAAAAAAAGAAAAGAAAAAAAAACATTTTTCATTGATATCTTAAAATGTGTCCTGCAATAAAAGTTGTTTGCACTTTTTTGGTGCCACATAAACTGCAGAATGTCTAAGACCCAGTCAGCCTCCATTTATAAATACAACAGGAAAATACCTTTATTTAGTTATCACACCCCGTAACCTCTTGCAACTGTCCCTCGACTGCCAGTAACCCTGGCTGCGACAGAACCACAGGTGGGCCAAATTAACGTTGAGATCGTTTATAAAGTGGTGGTCTTTCCATGTTAATTACTTCAGTATAATTTCTCAGCTCCCGTATTAATAAGCCTGGCTCTTTTGATAGACACGGCAGTATTAAAAGCCCAGTATGTAATACTATGAGCCACACAGCAGCGTATATAATGAGCCATAAATCAAGTATCATTTACTGTCTATCGCGGGCTATTAATCTTTGCTGCGTTACTCAACGGTGCAACTCCGAGGACAGCTGCCTCTCTGAGCTATGCGCTCATAAACACAACATCAACCGTTCAATATCTTTTATGGTTATGGATGCACACCGTCAACTTGCTCAAACCTTGTCAAAGATGCCAATCATAAGTTCAAGTGTCGTGTCTACTTTTCCCTTTCTTTTTTTTATCTGCTGATGTTCCCCAAGTAAACTTCCCCTTTATGTACTGTCCTCAGAGAGAGGCTGTGATCTCTGGCTTCGCACTCTGATGAATGGTAAAAGCATGTTCAAATAAAAGCTTGTGTGAGGGAAGGGACGGGACTTAGAGAGTGGTTTTCACGGCAGGCAGCTAAGAGCTGGGATTTGTGAAGACGTGCAGCATGTGCTGCGGAACGGCATGAGAACTGGAGCTGTAAAAACACAAAAAAAGACAGATGCAGGGGTGAGATGGGAATTTCCTGTTTGATAAAATTGTAGAAGAATGCACAGGCATTCATTTAAAGATGAAGCTTCGAGGTAGCTTTATTGTTGCTAAAAAAAAAATGTAAAAAAAAAATAAAAAAAAATCTCAAATGCTTTCGGGGCGAATTGCAAAATGTGAATTCACTCTGTAACTGTACATTCATTGTGGCTTTTCAAGATTTGATCAAACACAAAACAATGGTTGCTGGAGGAGATGAGAGTTCCTAAACTTTCAGGTTCAGTCAGGAGCTCTCAGTAGGGTGTCTACTTCAATAGAACAAGCACAAGTGAACTTGGTTGTTTTCCAGTTTAGGCCTGAATCAGGATAGCGAGCTGTTGTTTGTTTGCTCTGTTCAAAACGGAAGAGTTCTGAAATGGAATTTGGGCTGTAAAGAGATTTCAAACTGCATCCAACAAACAAGCACGTACAGTTAACCACATTTCTTACATATATCTCAAGTACATGTATTTTCAAGTCTCAGGAATAAAAAGTGATAGTGCAGGGCAGTATGACTGAATATAATGTGAAACAGTAGAGATTCTGCTGTACCATCTGTGATGCAACAAAAAAAAAATCTGACAAGAAGAAATTGCAGATTTATTGATTATAAAAGGGAGCAATTTAGTTTTGACGCACTACGTTAAGAAACACACTAACCGTTTTACTTTCAGTTAATCTTTGTAGTGAAGCGAGCGCCACTACTCGCTTCAGGGAGGGGCACAGTAACGGGAGTCCGTGAGGGATGGAAAAAATAATAAAAAAAATTTAAAAAATGATGGCTTACTCGCACAGCACTTCCGTGCAGGGTGTACTTTATTTACAGTGCCAGTAAATGAGGCAGTCCACAGTGAAGTATATGTACAGGTGCACACAAAAAACCAAAAGTATCAAAACAATAAAACAGGATTAGTTAAAAGGTTTAGTTCACTTTAAAATGAAAATTACCCCATGATTTACTCAACCTCAAGCCATCCTAGGTGTATATGACTTTCTTCTTTCAGATGAATACAATTGGAGTTATGTTAATAAACACCCTGACGCTATCAAGCTGTATAATGGCAGTAAACGGGGGTCACAAGTTTGACACTCAAATAAGGCCATCCATCCGTCATAAATGTACTCCACACGGCTCCGGGGGGTTAATAAGGCTTTCTGAAATGAAGCGATGCGTGTGTGTAAGAAAAATATACATATTTATCAAGTTACAAAGTAAAATAACTAGCTTCTGGCCAAACGGCCATACGGATTCTACTTGCGTCTAAAGCGTAACTTACGCGCTGTATAACATAGGGCGTCGCGTAGTATGTCATGACGTAGCGTAATAAGTCATAGCATCACGTAAGTTCTGCTTTAGACGCAAGTAGAATCTGTGACTCCGATTGTTTTCGTCTGAAGGAAGAAAGTCATACACACCTAGGATGGATTGAGGGTGAGTAAATCATGGGGTAATTTTCATTTTAAAGTGAACTAATCCTTTAATTTGCAGCATTAAAACCTAATTCAACACTATTTGGTTTTAATGCTGCAATGCCACTTCAAAAGTGGCATTGAGTCATATTTAATGCATTGCTGCTGTGAATATTGTTTTCAACTCAATTCTTCCATATTGTGAAGCTGTTTTTGCACTGATACCAGACATTGAATTGAAAATGATCTTTTGAAATGTGTTCATCAAATCACCAGATTCGAGAAAAATTGACATCACTAGATTTTATATATAGACTATATAAACATTTACGGCTTGAATTTCTACCTAAACTAACTACATTATGATATATACTATAATAAAAGATTTTGGTCATGCAGTCCAGCATAAGTGAGTAATAAAAAACATGAGGCCATATTTGGCCTGGCCATGTTCACGTTTGGAGGACGCATCAAACAGCCCTGACTCCCCAAGGTCGAATCAAGAACATCGAAACCTCGACCGAGGCAGCTGTGGAAACAATGGCTGTGCTGCTGTCGCCAATCAACAAACAAGTGCTCCCCGAGCGGCCCATCTCCCCCACTGCTCACAGCCATTAAGAGAGGGCCAGCAGGCCCAAATCTACTGCAGGGCAGAGAGGCCACAGCTGTGGGGAGCATCAGCACAGCAGGGTACTCTAAGAACGGAGAGAGAAACACGGATGAAGACACAAATCGATGCACTGGGATGATAATACTGCACAAAATAAAAGTATGAGCATGGATATTGAAGTCCAAGATGGTTAGTCTTACTTCCTGACTCCTGTTCAACCAAAACAGTGCTGGTGCTCAGTCAGAAAGGTTTCCCATGAAGATCAATGACGTATTTGACTACTACATAATCTGCTCTAAAAATAAACATGCTGCATCATGGTCTGGTACTAAAAACTAGATTTGAGAAAGCATTTTAATATCCAAAAGTAATTTAATTCTTCATTTTTAGACCATCACAAGCCAGCTTTGAGGTAAAGTTGTTTAAATAAAGCAGATAACATTCATAAAAACAAAATAATAATTTTTTCTAAATAAAATAATACAGAAAATTGAAGGGGGAAGTTGCTGGAGCAGATTTGCTGCAAAAAAACTAAAGTAATTTAATTAGATCATACAAGTTATATTAATAAATAAATAAAATTGAAGCATTAAAATCTTTTTTAAATAGAACAATTTAAACAATCTGGAAAAAGCTGCTAGAGCAGATTAGCAAGAAGAAGAAAAATCAATCAAATCAACTGAATGCATATAACATTGTGTGCACACAATGCAGAAAGCTAGTATACCACGGTATAAATTATATTATTATGCCGCTGCTATTACCTGACGTTAGTGGTTCCTGATTTGCGACCAGCAGATTTAAGGTCCTAACCAAAAAAAAGCATGTTTACTTGGCAGTATGCACTAAATTTCCATTGCATGCAAAGCATTTTGCAAAACTCTGCTTTTGCTGCATCTAACACAACAAATTGTCGAACACTAACCAACATTTAAAGGGATAGTTCACCCAAAAATGAAAACGCTGTCATCATTTACTCACCCTCAAGTTGTTGCAAACCTGTATGAATTTCTTTCTTATGCTGAACACAACAGAAGATATTTTGAAAAATGACTAACCAAACGATTGATGGACCCCACTGACTTCTATAGTATTTTTTTCCATTCACGATAACAGAATTAAAAATTTTGGGTGAACTCTCTCTTTAAGCAAGCAAAATCCCAACTCCTCACACTTCCATATAACCATCTACTTTCTGTCTACTGTTACCAAACGTGTCAAAGTCTAAGGCCATTAGTAATAATTAATCACCTATGGCACTGATCAGAGAGCCCCAGTCTACTGGCATCAGCTGCCCTCAACTCAACAGCGAAGCCACGGTTAAGCGTGTGCCAAAAGAACGGATGGATGGATAACTGCTCTCAAGCAGACATTTACATCCGAGCTGTATGGTCAGTGGGAACATTATATCTATATTCTCTTGCACTAGCCCACTCTTCAACAGACATTTATCCTCATAACTTTCCCATTACACCCAATGCATTGACCATCCACCGAGGACTTCCCGGTATGGGTGTCATATCTCAGCATTACTGGGAGCTAAAACGGCTCTCAAGATCGCTTTAGAATGATGATGCGATTCCTTTAATGATGTTATTATTTAAGAAACCACTCTGACTTGGGTGTAAAATCGCCATTCCTTCTCACATTTAACACTATTAAACACATTCTGTGCATTCAGACTTCGTGATTTCAGATCTTGGCTGATATTCTCAAGATCCAGCTCTGATTGCTAACTGACTTGATGCAGCACTTATTTGCTCCAAGGGTCTTCCCATTAGGGGAGTATACCTCCAGTCGAACACAGTAACATAGCAACCAGGGTCACATGACCCATGCACACTGCAGGGAGTTGATATTGTACACCTCCAGGCCCAGAGAACTGGCAAAGAAGGGAGCAGAACCCTCTATCACTTTCAGTCCTCCTCCTATATTACATTATTAACTGCTTTTTCGTTTCAGCATTTCAGCCTTACGGATGGAGAAGTCTTTCTACCTAAGGGCAAAATAAAAAAATAAAATAAAAAAAGATTGTTCTTGCACTTGTGAACTCAGGCTAAATCTAAGGTACCATTGGTTTTAAAAAGTTAACTAAAACTAGGCACCATTCTGTCCAAATAATTACCCACTATCAAGCACAGATGTTTAGAAAGATATTTAAAGCAGAATACAATCTCTGTTTTGATATACTTTGACACTATTGAAACAGGAAACTGAGATGGCACATTTCAAAGTGCTTGTCCTTCAGTTTCAAATGCAGACTGACAAAACCATACAGCAACATAATGTCAGCCCAGATCCGGCCCACATCTGATCCGCGTGTAATCCACATGTACCAGATGTGGGCTGGATTTGGGCCACGCTATGTTTCTTTATTGAACAAAAATACACAAGTTAGAAATAGAGAGATATATAGAGATAGAGATGTAGAAAGATAATACGGTAGTAACATTTTAGGTTTTACAGATTTAACTTAAATTTACAGTTAAGAAAAAAAAAAATCATTAACTGATATGTTAATATACCGACCTATACTAATATCTGTTTTGTACCTTTATAATGTACTGACATCCAACAAAAACAGGTGGTGATGAGAGTCACATGATGAAATATGAATCAAAGATCATCACAAGCAGCTTTTCTACAAGCTGAGAAGGTAAATAATACGTAAAAGGTGCAAAGTGTCATTCGCACAAATACTAAACACCATCATGGTCACACACATGACACTAAAGTAATGCAATAAACATTAATTTAACAACATTACATGTGACATAAACCCTAATGTACATGAAAAAACTAAGAAACAGTTATTTCTACAAAACTGCATCAAATGTGAAGTGTCACACAGGGAATTCTAGGAATGTCAATTTATGGTTTTTCACTGTAAATTATCCATAAATTACAATTCTTTTTTTACTTCCAAAAACTGTAAATTTAACAGTGTTTTACTGTAAAATTACATTAAATGTAAGCTTAGATCTATTACAGTTATTCACCGTATATAGTACACTCTAAGCAATTGGGTTGTTTTAACCCTGCAAATGGGTTGTTTTAACCCAGCGGTTGGGTTAAATGTTTGCCCAACCTGCTGGGTAGTTTTATTTAACTCAACTATTGTTTAAATATGACTGTATTGCTTGCTTAAAATGAACTCAAAGTATGTTGGAAATTAACATTTATTAATAAGTTGAATGAATAATAATAAAACAATTATTAAATTGTTTATTAATAAACATTCACCTTTTGATTATTATTGTTGCCTCTAGTAATTATGTGTCTGATTTTGGGTTCATTTTAAGCCAGTCATATAGTAATTTTTAAAGAATAGTTGAGTTAAATAAAACTGTCCAACACGTTGATCAAACTTTTAACCCAATCGCTGGGTTTGTTCATTTTCAGCCCAACTTGGGTTGTTTTTATCCCAGCGTTTTTTAGAGTGTAAGGAAAATTAACAGGTTTTTACTGTTGGTTTGTATGAGGTACAGCATGATTTAATAAACCATTTATTGTTGAGATTGTCTGACAGCAGGTCATCACAAGAAAAAACAGGGTCAAGGATCTCTGAGACCCAAAGAGTGCATTGGATACTGTAACATCTTGCAAAGATGTTACAGACACTTCCACTGGACTCTCACGCCTGCCTGTGATTGATAATTAAAATTTGATGTTCAGATGGGCAGGCCTGTATGTTCAGAGGCTCTGTTTCATTCATAATTGATTGCCAATTATTCCGTCGATTACCAACAGGCCGCAAGTTTCACTCTGAACTCCTCAAACCGAAGAGGTTAAAGACCCGAATCCTAGAACACGAGCTCCAGACATAATACGTCAATACCAGAGGAACAGCCACCCAAGAGCTGCCTTCATATTCAGCGAGACGCAACATTTAACGATGGAGGCCTATGGGTAATTAATGTGCTGTTCATTTTACTAATAACTAGCTTAATTATTCATCACAGACACTAGCCACAGATAAATGATCGTGATTTATTGTATCAATGCATCAGGGTCTTTGAGTAATTAGTGCTGCTGGAAAGCACAACACTTGGCCCTGTGTGCCACAGCGCAAAATTTTACCTACGATGTCCATACTATTAAAAACAAATATGCCCTTCACAAGAGTCTGCATTTTCATTCACAACATCTGATTTATTAAATTGTAAATAAATAGTGTTAAATGCATAATAATTACATATTTTGAATAATTTTATTTCAGGCACCAATATACTCTAGTCTATATTATTACACAGTTTTATCATGTTTAAATCCATTACATACAAAATCAGTAAAGAAATATACACAAAAAAAAAAAAAGGCTGATTCAATTGGTGCCTTCCCATAACTGCCTATAACATAAATGCATGCGAGAGTTTGTATGTGGTGTTGTGTCTGGGACCATGAGTGAGAGAGAGAAACCTATCAATATCTTAGAGCTAGCAGTCTCAGAGCAGAGCACATCAGCAAGGACAGGGCCAAAAATAAAAGCCTGCACCATTTGCAACTCCAACAGAGAGACACTCCTAATGGGCCTCTGTAAGTTCACCAGAGGAGAGGGCCTACAGGAGATTTATTTTAAAAACCGAGAGGAAAATGTGATGACAGTTGGGCTGAGAATTCCAAATAAAAAAAATCTGCTGCTGAATAAGGGATTGTTTGAGCTCCGCTAGTTTCAAATAAAATAGCTCATGTTGTATTCGAAACCATGTGGGGCAAAAACCTTAGTGTTCAACGAGATCATTGCCGTAATAAGGTACTTCATTCTTTCATTCAAAAATTAAATTCTGTCATAATTTACACACCCTTAACCACATTGATTAAAAGAAGGAGTCACAGCTAGTAGGCTAAATGGCATGTAAAGATGCTGCAGGTGACGGATCATTTATGGCCTTTGCTGCAATGCTGATGTTGTTAATGAACAATTTGAGAACAAAGTGTAACAATAATAATAATAATATGGATGGTTTGATGTGATATGAGCCAAGCGATCGTTAGATTTAATCACCATTGGCAGCGCGATTTATTGTAATACATTTTTTTCCCCTCAGTTGGTCAGAACAAAAGTGGCAGACATGTTACTTGTTCAAATGACATTTTCCGATGAAAATTATTATTTTGGTCATACTTCCAAGACTACAATCTGTGATTTCGAAATACAGTATCCACCAACGCGGTGACTGATAGCCCACACATAACGTTACTCCTCAAAGCATTAGATTCATCCGCGCTGAGGAGCTGTGCCGATGCACAACCCACGTAAAGATGATAATTCCACAAATAACTGCAATTGCAGGTTTCAAACGGAGATGCCGACAAAGAGGCAAAACTTACGGACTGCAGCTTTAAATATAAACAATATTTAAAATAAATAATAATATAGGGATGAGGGACAGCCTGGTATTCATTGTAAATATAATTAATAAATACACTTCCATTATAAAATTCCGGGTAAGTACAATTTATTTTAAGAAATTAACACTTTTATTCAGCCAGGACATATTCATTTTACCAGTAAAGACTGTTCTTTTGAGCTTTCAATTTAAGAATCCTGAAAAAAAAATATCCTGGTTTCCAAAAAATATCCAGTTTTTTTAACACAGATAATAATAAGAAATGTTTCTTGAGCAACAAATAAGCACATTAGAATTAGAATTTCTGAAGGATCAAGTGACACTGAAGATGTTGTAATGATGATGTTGAAAATGTATTCAGCTTTGCCATTACAGGAATAAATAAAGTTTTAAAATGTATATTTAAATAGAAAACAATTATTTTAAACTGTAATAATATTTCACTATACATTGGCAGCTTTGACATTCTGCTAGATGACTCCTTTTTTGTCATACAAGTTTAGAAAAACATGATGGTGAGCAAATTATGACAGATTTTCATTTTTGGGTGGACAATCCCTTGAAACAACCGTGGCCGTGCGCAGACCTATGAAATAGGTCAGCTGAGACACCTGTGAAATAGAGCACAGCACACTGACTGAGTCTTGAAAAGGTGCGAGTTTGTTTTGGCGTCGGTGTAGCGACGGGAGTAAAGCAGGTCAGTCGTCTCAAGCGCACTGTCCCTCCTGTTGTTTCAGCTGTATCAGCATTGGAAAGACGTCCCCAGCAAGTTCCCATCTCCCTGCGTACTTCAGAGAGACCCAGCATAACCCTTTACCCTCTCTCTCTCTACATCAAAAGCCTAGCGTGCATCTGCCGAAGCTAACAGCTGTTGCTAACCAGTCGCGCTCAAGGCTAATTTCGTTTGATGCTTCGATTCGTGCAATGCCTTACGTGCAACGTTAAGTGTATTTGTGTCTTTGGTCAATATAAAAGGAAGATGGCAATTGTTTTGTTCTTAGATGTATCTGTTGTGCCATCTGCTTTTAAAGATCAAATGAAATCCCACGGCAGTAGCGTGGAAAATCAAGGTAAGTGGTTTCTCAGGGACTTGCGTAGTGAACGGGATAAGCTAAATCCTGAGGTAGGGGATTGCGTCTGCATATGCAGCCCAGTCTTTTGCAAGTTCACCATTACATAACTGCACCCTTACTACTGCCAAACAAACAAGAAAAAGAAAAAAAAAGCAAGATTAAAGGTTACTTCAATCGTACATACGACAAATGTTGACTAAAAGGACAAATGAGACTAACTGGAATCCATTTAGTTAGGGGCACGTTGTCTTTTTGCAAATGGATTTGTTGTGGATAGCAAGCCTGCGACACTCATAAGCACACTCTCTTACTTTCTGTCTTTCACTCTCTCTCCCTTTGCCAGTAATCTCTCTCTCTGTGCGAGAAAAACGGCCTCTAAATTTAGCATCAGATTTATCATGCGGTAGCAAAGGCTCCAGCTAACCAGAGAGGGCGGGGAGAATGCAACCGAAGGAGGCGTCACCTCTGAAGGGGGGTGTCCGTCACTTGTCACATTCAGAGCCAATGAAAAATGCCTGGACCTGACAGCCATACACACTGCAGCTAATAGACGCTACCCGACCTGCCACACGGGACAAACCACAGACATCCGGATGAGCATATTTATATCTTCATGCACCTTTAGTGAACAAAACTGAAGGATCTCAGTAAGGTCCTGTATGGCAGTGGTTCTCAACTAGTTGGCTGTAACACAAAAATGGGTCACCAGTCTGGGTTGACAACAAAAGCTAAATGAAAATAATAATAAAAAAACTCAACTAAGCATATTTATAGTTCAGATGGTAACATAAATAGAACATAAATCAACTTTTAAAAGGAAGGAGAAAACGTATGGGTGTACATCTGTGAGTCAAAATCTGCTAAGGGGTAATAATGAAACAACAGTTTTAAAATTATTTACAACAGGACCTGCATTTTCATGGGTTTAAATAAAAGATTTTTGTTATAAGAGATAATGAAAAACAACTTTGTGCATCAAAACCACTCCTTTCCTGGTAAAGAAATTAACTTGATTTTCAAAGGTAAATGATTTTGCAACAGATGAATGTAACACTTTTGACAAGCCAAACATGTCAGTCTCTGAGTAACATGTAATTTATTTCAGCCACAAAATTAATTTCATTCCATAAAATAAGTGTAATGAACTATGCAAAAAGCATTTCGTACATCTCCAGCATGTTTTATAATTACCCAAAAATCAACCATGGTTCACCCTTATGCACGTTATCACATCCATCAAAAGCTTAGGCTGGCTGTCGGTTGGAATATTAAACCTAAAAACACTGACACGACACACTCATGGGCATCAATCACTTCACTGAATACTTTCTGGCTAGGAAATAATTAATTATCTTAAGAGACATCATTTGAATATCACAACATCGATGTCTGTCAAAAAAAATAACGTGCAAAATACACAGTAGTATTTACGAAAAGCAAAGGTCCAGAGAGTTCACGCATTTCCTGGAAAACCCACAGTACAGGATGTTTTGAATGAGTCATCGCTTTCTGAGAAGAGGGAGAAAATGGCGGCTTCAACATGCTGTCTGTCAGATGATAACGTGCATAATGCATAACGCACGCGAGTATAAATCTGTTCTTCACTCACTGAAACTGTTCTTGACTTTTTTTTCTTTTCTTTTTTCATAATTTTGGCTAATGATGAACTGTTAAATGAGTGATCTTGAGATGAGTCCATGTAGTCGTCCAATTTGACTCTCATATGCTGATGTAATACACATTATAAACTTGACAAGTGATTTTTATAAAACTTAGTTTGAATACTGTCTTCTCAGTTGTTCAAAAGATTAAGGCAATTATCAAAGTTTGATAAAATGTTGTTTAATTATCCAATAAAAGATCATTTTTACATGATTTGTTACATTTAATTACCCCTTAGCAGATACATACCATACATACCATACATACCATACATACCATACATACCATACATACCATACATACCATACATACATACATACATACGGAATGGTTGCGTGACATGTCTTCATCCTCAAAAACCATGAACAAATTTACTAAAGGTAAAAAGAAATATGACCCAGACTACATTAAATACAGGTTCACTAGAAAGAAGATAAACTAATTTGATCAGACCACAATCTGTTTTGTGGTGAATTACTGGCTTGAGCATAAAACCACTGAAAATCAACAGACATTTAGAAACCAAAAGAGTCCATTTTTCAATTCAGCCAATGTAATGTTAATAATTTTGCAATTTGCAGGGCCTTTGCAGTTTGTGGTAACATCAATGCTTCTCAATTATTTATTTCAAAGGCATTACTTTTTTATATACAAATTTGGCTCCCCATTGGGTCAGTATCTGATGTCCTGAAACAAAACCAGTTGAGAACCACTGCTCAATGGTTCAAATTTGGCCACAATTCCTGTAATTTATAGTAGTTTGTGCACTGTATGCATGTGTGAGACAAAAAAGGGATGGAGAGTGACAAAAAAAGACATTGAGGAAACCAAGTGTTCTTGAGTGGAAGGTAAAAAAGTGCCCTTGCAGTGGAACGCTAAAAACAATGAGCGAAAAAAGGGGAGAAATGAAGAGAAGAGAAAAGAAAACATATCAGCCACCTGGTCAGATAAGTGGCCGAGCTGTGTGGAGGAGAGGAGCTGAGCACTGCAGTGAACTGAAGGACAATCATTGAACAAGGACATACACACGGCAGGTCAGAGGAGCTTCAACGAGACCAACAGCACTGCGCTGATTGCACAGACCGCTCATTTTACAAACACCCAGAGAGAAGCGGACGGTGAAAGAGGCGAGCACAGCTTCCACAAAGTCAGAAATGTCGATATCTGACAAGTCAAAAGCAGTAACAATGCATAGGGAAAAAAACGTGTCCGACTGCAGTCTTTGCATCAAGGTCAAAAGCATGCAGCATAGGCTTTATAAAAATAAAGATACACGATATACAGGACCACAATTGTGTTGTGTTGAATGAATAAATAAAAAATAAAATAAATAATGTTAAATGATAGATTAAAAAGCAAATAATTGTACTTTTAAAATGATTCATGTTGTAGCATTAGCTAAGAGAGAAATTCAAGCAAAATGGACTCTTACTGAAATATACCCAAATTAATCAAAAACAAAATTAACTGATATCGAATCAAGTGCTTGTGAATCTGAATGAAATAAATCTGTACTGATATCAAGCCCTATATGGACGATAATATAATTCTATAATTGGATTGTAGATTCTAGTTTTACACCTATTTTTAGAATTATTATTAAAGTTAGCTTTAGATTTCAACAAAAGTAAAGGGATGGGGGTAAAAGGAAAAGTAAATGGAGGACATTTTTACCTTAACTTAACTTTCTCATCAAGTATTCATCTCAAAATAAAGTTATCCCTATTTTATAGTGTATCATAATTTTGTGATACCTAAATGTACTTAGAGACCCCAACACTGATTTGACATTGACAAAAACTATTGATTTTAGTTTTTACATAATTAACAGTCGTCTTCAGAGGGGTCATATTAAAACAATCAAATTGTAAAAGTCAAAGGACAAAAACAATAATGATATTAACAGTAAAATAAATGGTAACATTTTACAATAAGGTTAATTTGTTAACATTAGATAATGTATTAACTAACATGAACTAACCATGAGCAATACATTTCTTACTGTATTTGTTAATCTTTGTTAACCTTAGTCAAAAATACAGCAGTTTACTGTTTGTTCATGTTAGTTCACAGTGCATAATGTTAACAAACACAACTCTTGATTTTAATAATGTATTAGTAAATGCTGAATTTGACATTAACAAAGATTAATAAATGCTGTAGAAGTGCAGTTCATGTTGTAGTTAACTAATGTTAACTGATGAACCTTATTATAAAGTGTATAATTACCAAATACATAAAGATATACACATGAAGAGAACAACAAAAAATAACAAAATATATAATTCGATTAAACAGTTCAAGGCACCCAGTAATATCCAAGTACTTCTAATATGGGCTTGTCTATATTGGCCACAGTTTGTATATTAGAGCATTCTTACAGAAAACAAAATAAACAGGCTGTTAAAACTGATAGCGATTACATACCAGTTGCAACGCTGCAAATCTCCTACCCTCCATGCAGGCAGGTTCGTATGAGGTCTCAGACAGGGAAAGACAGCAAGAGGCGGCAGGCAGCAGCACAGAGTTCGGCTGTCAGAGGGTGGAGTGTGTGGGCCGATAGCCTCAGCGCTACATCAGTACTGTGCATAGGACACGGCAGGTAACCGCAGCATCAAAGAGAAGCACGCTGCAGCGTCGACTGGGCGGATTTGGAAGCTTGTCTGCTCCTACAAGGACTCTGGCAGACTTGGCAGCTTTCCACTCTGGGAGAAACCCTAAATGAAAGCTCCGGGATGCTCCGTACCGAGTTTGTCACAGTGTAATAACCTGTCTGTGCTGTTGACATGCTTCCAGGCCTGACAGCCCAAGGCAAAGTCAAAGCTGGTCTGAAGTATTACTGTATTGTCTTATTTTTTAAGACTTCGATTAAACTCGAATAAAACCAAGGGATGAGAAAGCAAATGTAATGAAGACTACAATGTGAGCTATCTGTGCCTTAAAATCAAAAGATTTTTATACACAAGTACAAGCGAGGAATGACGAACTAAATCAGAACACCCTCTTTACACCTGGTATTAACATCTTGGTTGATTGATCATGAGTAGTCAGCACTAAATACATATGCAAATGAGGTGCAAAACAAATGTGGAACATTGTGGAAAAGACCAAACATATACATCCACTGTCCTCGCTTATCAGCCTCGGCCATCAGCAATGACCACCAGTGGATGTATATACCATTATCATACCACAACTCTGCAGGGCTCCTCAGCACCGTCAAAATAAAAGTCTCACTTCCAACACTAATGGGGCCAAACAGAAAAGCTTATTGGCGAATGCTAATTATAACAAAAATGGCAAATATCAGCAGAATTATGGATAAACCATTAACCCCCTATGGTATGCATTATGTTCAAACCATGATTATAATATATATTTCTATTTAAATGCACATTTCTCATTTCTTTTGATAGATTTATTTACTTGGAACTCATGCAAACCAAAAATAAGTAGATCCCTATCGTTTAATCCCTATCATTCGGCTAACTCATCCTCACTCTCATCACATCATTCGGCTAACTCTGCACTCTTCCTATTGCCCTTTGTATAAAATGTTGCTGTATTAATTTTCTGAAAAGAAGAAATAATTTTGTTATTTATATATAAAATACAACTATACTACAAAAAACACTTCAAATAAATAAATAAATGCAATCGTATTGTTGATGCTACTATCTATAATAATCCCAATGGGGAAATACATTACTGCAATTCCACTGTGGTACAGTGTTGCCATTTGGCAACATACCTATTTTTCCATAGTGGTACAGCGTTGCCGTATGGAAGCATTGGTATTTTCTCAATTTACAGTAAAACTATGTTAGACAAAGTTGATTAGTGAATAAATATTATTCTAATATTATTCTTTGATAAGTAAATTAATCTAATTTACTTATCAAAGATGCTGCAAAAAAATCCCCCTTGAGAAGAGATGTTTAGAAATAAAGTTAATAGAGCAATTTCTGGAGCACTTCAACAGGTGTCTTCCATGTGAGGGTGACAGTGGGAAAGAGAGCTTTGGAGGGACATTCAAATGTCATTGGCTACCTTAAGGCCTGCCCTTTTAATTCCCATAGTGCAATATATTGTATTTTTTCTGAATAACAAGGAAATGAGTAGAAATTAACTGTTGACATTATGGCAAGGCCGTACCAAAGAGGGTTGATTTCATCCTTTGAATTGGCTCCATCACTCTCTCCTCTCTACCTATACTTATAGGTATTGAGCGCACTGGCGCCATTGTTCTGTGGCTGCCATTGTATCATCCAAGTGGATGCTGCACACTGGTGGTGGTTGAGGAGAGACCTCTTGATATGACTGTAAAGCACATTGTAAAGTGCTATATAAATGCCTCATTCATTCAATGTGCATGGAACATCTTCTGTATTTTTGACACACACTGACACACAAAATCTAAACACAAGTGGTCACTGAAGACTCTTTTTAAACCAGGTATAAAAAAGGGCTTGAGACATGACCAACCAATAAGAAATATTGTAAAACGTTTAAAATATCTGCAAGACCAAGTTTAGCACTGGTGTTAAAAAAAGGGGTCAAAAAATACATTTGGTTCAGCTCACATGGTGTCTTTAGCTGGGAGGCAGAACACAACACCCTTTGTGTTATTGCTACTCTTTCTACTCAGTTAATGTCACATTGCAACTGGGAGAGAAATATCACCTAAGAAAAATCTTGTGTTTTCAGAACTGGCATTAAGCCACAGTCTACAACAGCAGCTACACAGAAAATGAACTTTTTAGTTAACTTTCATACAGTTACAAAAGAAAGACAAAGCGATTTGCTATTGATTAGGGCCATTTGTGAAAGCCTGTGTGTATCAGTTTACTTCTGAATAGCCAGTGAGCCTGAACAAATGAGGAAGGAAGATCAACACAACAGCCAACACAAATATTTGCAGCTATTTTCCATGAATAAGGTACAAAATACAGTGAATAAGGTTCACTGCTGTGTGTGTGCACTTGGATGGGTTAAATGCAGAGCACAAATTCCGAGTATGGGTCACCATACTTGGCCACATGTCACTTCACTTTCACTTTCAAAATAGGGGCTGAAACTCTTCAAATTAAAGTATGACTGATGAATGTGAACTGAAGTATGAAATGAATGTTTTTTGTTTTTTCAACAAATAGCCAGTAATAGGTCCTTGCACTTCAGAATGTGAATCATACAAATATTATTAACATTTTACTATTTAAAATAGAATTAAATAATTTATCCAACATGTCTATTAAAACATGTTATTTATGCCTGTTAAAAAAATATAAAACAAACAAACAATGGGACACCAAAGTGTACCCTATTCATGGAATGGTGCTGTGGAAGTTGGAAAGGAATTTCATCCTCATCATGTCTGCCTGTCTGACGTAAAAAGTTCAACCACAGACACCTTTCGATTCAGATTTGCAAGTGCAGAATGCATCTTGACCCTGTCTCAGTCTATTCTCTGTTGTTTTGGCTCGACAAGAGGCTTGTTGCCATACCATCTAGAACAGGATTCAATTAGATCCCTCACATCCTGCTAATCAAAACAAATCAAAGGAAAAGCACCAAAGCGCCATGTTCTCCGAGCCATGCTAATTGAGAGATGTGTCTTTTTGAGAAGGGAAGTCTAGGGGGGTGGGGGGTCTTGGGAAAGATTGCAGTGAGTGGTGAGATCTTAAAGGGGTTTTGTCAATGGCCATGTCCAGAAGAGCTTGTTTCCTTCCCTTTCCTGCATGCCTGTTCTCCTCATTAGTGTCACTCAACAGCAGTTAGTGCTGGGCCGGCCACAGCGGTGCTGAGCTCGCCTCTATAGTTTTCAAACAAGTGAATGCACCAGCCTTGCTCTCAGTCACCAGGCTAGAAGGGGAGAAGATGGGGCCCTCAAAGATTCCTCAGAGAAAAGGAAAAAAAAAATAACAGGCCAATCTGGCATATTCGACATTATCATGTGACCAAGGCAGAGTGTATGTAAGGCTGGTGTAGAGTCAAGTTCCTCCTCCCCATATCCAAACATCCTTATTTCGATTTTTCTTTCTAAATAAAGGATCATGTGACACTGAAGACTGGAGTAATGACTGCTGAAAAATCAGCTTTGCTATCATAAATTACTAATTATATTAAAATATAAAGCAGTTAGGGTTAGGCGATATGACAAAAACATCATATCACAATTTTATTAATTAATATACACTGATTCTTAAAGCTACTGAGTTATTCAGTCAAGAGAAGTGAGTGATTTTCTCTTTGTATTTTCTTGTTTGATTAACATTAATGACAGACAGCATTATTAGGCTGCTGTCACTTTAAGACCTATGCACGGACCCAATATACTGATACACACGTGTATCATAATATACTGACACGCATCCGAGCTGCTTACATTCACTTGAGGTATAAATGACTGTTTACGTAAACCTTGTGTGTATTTGACAGTTTAAGCACAATAAGATGTGAAAGAGAACTTAGTTTAGTACTCAGGTGCTGTGACAGGCTTTTAGTGTGCACATGCTTCGGCTATATGTGGGTGATTCTATAATTGCAGGTACATTTGGTGTCAAAATGGTTATATTTTTTATTATTTTAATAATTTGTTACTCATTTGTCAAGGATCGCAAGATTGTTATGGTTTACAGGCCATAACAATATAATATTTTCAATAAAAACTGTCTTATATATCTGAAAATCATGATTTCTTGTTCTTGGGAATACTCAGTGTCAATTCTGTTACTGTCAAACTCTGAATGTATGAAAAAGAATTGACAGTAATGTATGTGTGTGAGACAGGGAGAGAAGCTATGTGTTTGTATAGGACTGTCAATTCTGTTACATACTGTCAACACTGTTACTCTACCTTGGTAACAGAGTTTGATGGTAACAGAATTAACACTGAATAATTAGGATAAGATATTCAGTGATATTTTCAAGATATTAAAGATATTTTCAGCTATATAAGACACTTTACAGAAATTATTATATTGTTATTAGAGATGCATCGATTCAGAATGATATTGGCCGATGCCGATACTGATACCGATAGTTTGGTTTTTCTTAAGGAAAAAATAAAATCTCTCCCAAATAATGTTGCAAACTATACAGGGAACCCTCTCATTTGGTACACTACAATATTAGAGGTTACAATTAACAACAAAGGTATTATATTCAGCTGCTGTTTATTTTCAGATATAATAAAAATAAAAACTGAAATGTTTATAAAACTTAGTATCACATAAGTTTGTTGCCTTCATAGCAAATTTAAACAAACATAATTAACGACAGACAGACAGATAGATAAAGGAACTGTGAACATTGGAAAACATTCCTGAGGTAAATGTGACGATGTGATATTGTTCACAAGCTGTTTTACTGACATCTTTCCACGGTTGAAACACAAATAAAGTGATTACATGAGACATGATACATTCCGGTAAGTTGTACTATATCTTTCAGCGTACCTTTGATGTTCATGCATGTTTTTCGAGATATAACTTGTATTGAAGAGGAAGAATAGACTCGCGCTCCGCGCTGCCGCCTGAACTGAGGCATTACAGCAATCTGACACGTCACATTTAAGAGCGTCAAAACGCCATTTATTGTTTGAATTTCATGATAAAATTGAAATTTGAAAACTGAAACTTTTATTCTTATCAGAAGAAGTAACAAAGCACAAAGCTTTTTGCGATTATTGGATGGGAGGCACTACAAATAATATTTGTTGGAGGAAAACAAAACGCAGACCTGGCAACCCTGGCATGAACTACAGTGGATTAATAATGTCAAAAAGAGCCTGCTTTAACATCACTATTTTTAAACTTTTAATGCGTTAAAATTCAACACAAGAGTGATTTTCTTCACACACACAGTATGTATGAGTTGCAGTCTGAACACGTTTTTCCGCACACTTTTGATTGACAGGATATAATCGGCCCTGATCATCGGCAGTTTTTAAACAAACGGCCGATAGTGATAATAGCTTTTATCGGCCGATATCGATTGTTGGCCGATACATCGGTGGATCTCTAATTGTTATGGACTGTAACAACTTCCATGACAATGAGTAACAAATTATTAAAATAATTAGAAATATAAACATCTGAAGAAAAGAAAAAAAACTGAAAAAAAAATTACCAAATGGACCTGCAATTATAGAATCACCCATGTGTTCAGAAAAGCTTATGTCAGAACAGTGTGCAAATAAGTATTTTGTTTCAAAAAGAAAGAAAAAAAAGTTAAACTGGCAAGGCTTTAAAATGCAAATAATAAACTTGTTATAACGAAGTCACTCACTTTCAATGTATACGGTGTACCACCAACCAACAGTGCAACAACAGTAAAATGCTCTCAGTGCAAATTAACAATGTAGACACTATGTACAAAACGAATTATTCTGCAGCATAAAAAGCTGTTTATTATAATGGAGTGTTCACAACAGAAACTATGCAATGCAAATAATAACTGCATTTAAAATGTAAAGAAATTAATGACAAAATCTCGTTCACCCCTAGTGCACTGTGAACAAAGTGGATACATTTCATCATGGAACTTCTATGCAACGTTTACATCAAGCTACACTGAAACATACCAACAACAGATTTAACCAAAGCCCTTTTATCAAATCTGTTTTCTCAACCCACGAGGAAAAAAAACACCTGCAGAAAATTCAAAAGAGAAAGAGGGCTGCTCTGCCAAGCTGTCAGCAAAGAACTATGGCGGCGGAAATGAAAGAGGCGATCAACGGAGCCTGCGAAGCCGGATTGAGCCGTGAGTTAGCCGGGTTTTTTAATTGGCGCTGGGGTTGTTTGGAGTCAGTGGGCTTTCGGTGGCACTCTTCTCTCCCCGAGAGCGAGAAAACATTCGCAGAGATGTGGTTTCGGCACTTCACATGGCACCACCTTTTGGACTTCATTAAAAACTTGGCCTGGAGTTTTCACACTTAGTCGTGTGCCTCTCCCCGAGAGCCCACACCACAGGACCCGACAGCTTCGCTGTTTCGCAGTACACTAGGTGCAAATATTTTTACACACTCAAAAACCGACAAAGAGTGCGAGAGGGAGCGAAGGAGAGTGAGAGGAAAAACAGCACCATGCAATGTGTAGGATGGAAAGGAAATTTAAAAAAAAAAAAAAAAAAATACAAGGGTAAACTCAATTTCAGCTCCAACACACTCTCTCGCTCTTCTGTCAGTCCCGTGCTAGGCAGTTTGCGAGAAACGAGAGAACTGGGATGTAGCTTTTGCTCAGCCATTGTTTTGACAGCACTTATGGGCGGTAAATGCCAGGACATTTCCACTCAGGCTGGTTGAGTGTTGTGTTGCTGGAGCTGAAGGATGGCATTATGTTGTGTGCTGGGCCTTTTAACATGGCTGTACTTCAAACATAGCTCACATTTTTGTAGATAATGTGACTCATTAAACGGATTATAGCCACTGGCTTGGCAAAGATTGGAGAGACTCCTGTGAAATCAAGTTTAAGGACCCAAAGGTGGCTACTCTGAGCTTTGAATGTAAACTCATTTAGCAGTGCCTAACAGTGTTTTGAACTAGTGTCAGCAAAAAAAAAAAAAAAAGGCACAATCTTTTTTTAATGGCAGAAAAAGCAGAGGCTGGCAGCCAGAGGCAGGGAACAAATGCCCAGGGGGCAGAAATGGGTGGTAACATCCACGCTCAAGATTTGGACCTGCAGACACACAGCCGTTCGAACTAGTTCTCCTAACCTCCTAGGTGTCCCAAAAGACTTAAGTCAGGCAATACTTTTGACAAGTCATTATAGCAGCATTTAATACACGTAACACAGACACTATTAAATAAAGTTTTAGGCATTAATGTTTGTTGTTGTTATTAATGATATAAAGAAGTGTTACCAGTTTTAGGGAACTTAACAGTAACTAAAATCACATTTCACAAATCAAATTTTTAATAGCATCATTTTTACAGCTGAGCAAACTAAGGCAATATGCAAACACACTTCCTTTATCTCTCATATGAAGCACTAGCATGTTCCATTTATTTTCTTGATTCTGCTGAGACTCAAAAAAATAACAATTCACCTGTTCATTTGAATCCCTGTGCAGAAATTTTACATCTTATTTTCTAGTGATATACAAAATAACATTATATATTACGTGAGATCAACCGATTGATTGGTTATGGCAATTGCTGAAATAAAAATCCATTCCGATAGTTTTTTCGGGTTTCATCCGTTGTTTTAAGATTTAAGAATCGATACCGGTTCTTCAAAATGAGAATCGATTAAATTTGAGAAATAGATATTTTTTACCCAGCCCTATTACACTACAGTACATGTTTTCATATCATTATAAAGTAATTAATTTGTTGACTAGATGTTGCATTAGATGAGAAAGAACAGCCATTAAGGCTGAGAGGACGCTAATATTAGTAGTACCACAACCTCAAGTGGTTAAAACACTGGCAAAAACATACGCGAGTCCGACCCAAATGCTTTATCTCACGATTGTTACCATTTATTATACCTGGGCGCTTTTATTTATTTGTTATCCAGCGAAGTTGCATATTTTAAGCTAGTGACATGAGAAAGCAAACTGATATGTTCATGCAGCCGAGAGAAACAGTAACATATCAGAAACACATCCGATTTCATTATTTATTTATTTATTTTTATTGTCACTAATACGTATTCTGTTATTTTGATTAGATAATGAAATAAAGTGGGACAGTATACAATATACATATGTGTCTAATTTTAATGCTATGGCCTTTGTGTAGATATTTAAAGATAGCCTTTAAGCATGATCTGTAGCATGACCGTTTGGATTTATATGAAATGGTAACAATAAGAGTCCATTTGTAACTAAATTAGGTTAAAAAAAAAAAAAAAAGTATTGTTCATTGTTAATTTCAACATTTACTAATACATTTTTACATTTTAAAGTTGTATCTCTGCACTATGAGCTAACATGAATGATCAAGGTATAATTAATATATTAATATTCAGATTTTAAAAGTACAGAACATTTTCACGGTTCGGTACTGTTTTTTTTTTCATTATTTTTGTATTAAAGTTCAGCACTATTTTATGTGTTATACGTTTGTTTTCATTCAGCATCCATTATAAAAACTATCGGTTGATTAATTGGTTATCGGGCAGCATGGACCTCTATATAGTTCAATAATTTTACAAAAATAACATTTTCGTGCTGTTGTAAATACTTTTTTCAAAATAGTAACTTGACTGTAATTTAAGTACTTTAAATATGAAATAATTTGGCAAGCTACAGTTTCCTTAACACATCTCTAGTTATATTCAACAATGTGATACTGAATTTTTCCTCTAATCTGTTAACCTATTGAAGGACATAAACAGCTTTGAAATCAATTATTCGGGAAGGTAATTCTTCATAGACAAATGTCTTGAAGATAAATATGAGTCCACTAGATTAGCAACTGGAGATGGAGTGGCCTCCAAACATGATCAATGAGAAAGGACAAGAATCAGCAGCAAACAAATGGCCCATCACGTACAGATGATCGTCCATCGCCTTACTGCACCCAGAGGCTTGTTAAAACCACACTACAGCAGCTAGTGAAGCATCAGTAACTTGATTGGGAGGTTTATGCAGACTTAGGGTTGATGAAAAAAACAGTTTTCTCAGAGGGCGATATCAGACCTGCGAAAATCCATTCGCTTCCAAAAGTGGCCTCAATCCCAATATCAATTAAAATCTTGTCAGGACATGCAGAGCCATGTTGGGGAAAAGTAGTGTGAAACAACAAGCCCAATCACAAATATGGCGAAAAAGCAATCTCGCCCTCCGCCTGTGGTAAACTTCTGCGCTGTTTAACACAATCAATGCAAAAACAAATCCCCGCTTCCTTTTAGTGCTTTTGTTGAGAGATTAAAAAAAAAAAAAGGTCTGAGCTTTTGTTTCCTTAGTTTTCTATTTGATATCATGTTTATCTACTATCGAAGTTTTTTTCTGTCACTAAATAAAAAATTAAAAAAAGGTAACTGACTTTATCATCTCACAATTCAGACTTTTTTTCCTCACAATTGCGAGTTTATTTATAAACACGCAATTGTGACTTTATATCACGCAGCTCTGACTTTATAACTCACAATTCTGACTACCTATATAACTCGCAATTTAGAGTTTATATCTTGCAATTGTGAGGGGGAAAAAAGTCAGAATTAAATTAAAAAAATATTTTAAAAAAGGTAACTGCGACATCTCACAATTCTTGCGAGATATAAACTCACAATTGCAAGAAATAAAGTCAAAAATGTGTTATAAACTCATAATTGCGCATTATAAACTCACAATTGTGAGAAACACGCAATTGTGACTTTCTCGCATTTGCAAGATATAAACTCGCAATTCTGACTTTTTTTCTCAGAATTGTGAGATATAAACTCGCAATGGCGAGTTATGAAGTTGATATCTTGCAATTGTGAGAAAAAAAGTCAGAATTGCAAGAAATAAAGTCAGAAATGCGAGTTATAAACTCACAATTGTGCGTAATAAACTCACAATTGCGAGATCTAAACACAATTCTGACTTCTTTTCTCAGAATTGTGATATAAACCCGCAATTCTGACTTTTCTCACAATTGCGAGTAATAAAGTCCAATTCTGAGGGGGGAAAAAAGACTTTTCAATTCTGACTTTATAACACGCAATTGTGAGTTTATATTATACCTTTTTTGTTTTTTATTCATTGTCGGAAACAAGCTTCCATAATCTATTGCTCGTTTGCTCTTAAATCTAAGTGTAGAGTCGGATGAATCTGAATTGCACTAACTACTGGCAACTTCCAATGGCGCAATAATGCCTAGCCCATTGACAGGACATGGTTGGGAATAATAATGTATTTGCATTAAAGGTATTATTTGTCAATGTGCCTGGCTCTGAGCAATCATCCACAGGGCTGCAGTCTAACTGCTACTGGAGCCTGGCCGTATTAATACTCCTATTCATCCCATGTCCAACCAGAGCCAAGAAACAGCATTAGGCCCGGGGCCCTGCGGCCTGCATTTGGACCGGCCTAGCTGGCATGTGTATGTGGGCAAGAGCGAGAAAAAGAGTGCATCTTTTCTCCTCCAATGAGCTCTGGATGAAGCGAAAAAGTTCTTTATATCAATTAGCCAGACAAGTGTGCAATGGACACCTGTCACCCCACGAGCCCTCCTCCCCGGCCTGCTCTGATCAAGGACCGTCTGCCATCCTGTTCTGCATTCATTCTAAATGCAAACACCTAAGCTGATCTCAGATCGGTGCACCTTTCCTCTTGGGTAAAAATGCTGGTGGCCCGTAGCTGAGCCAGGGGGGCCGTCCCAGCTCTGCCTGAGAGGCCAAGCAACGGCTGCACGGCAGACACAAAATCTGGGGCACAGACCATCTGGCTGACAGTGCAGTCTGAAGCGAAGAGGCTGTCGGAAGTTCGTTGCCAACATGGCTTGCAGAAGCAGGACATTAGATACCATAAAAAACACACACACACACACATATTCGGCTGTACAAAGAAAAATTTCTTGTTGAGACAAGATTCAAACGAGGGATTTAATGCTCTGAATTCCACAGCTGAGGGCAAAATTCTCCTCTTTTTTATAAAAAAATTCCTCTCTAATGATCTTACATGCAAGCAGCGATGCTAAAAAAAGGCAAGTTAATCACCACCCCACCTCAAGCCCCCCAAAATGAAAAAAATACTCAACCTTCACGCTCAACAAGGCAGCGATAATTCAATATTTTCTCCGTGATAGTTCTACGGGTTCATACCCAGCCACGCTAATTAAAAAAAAAATCTGAATTCCTCACATTTGAAACAACAATTAAACAGTCTCTCCTTGTACCATGACACAGAGAAGTCATAGTTAGCCTGGAAAATAACACCAGCCAGACTGCAACGGACCATAACGCAACATCGCAGCTACAACTCTAACTCAGCTTTGCTCTATCAAAGGCCAAATTCAGTGAAAAACATTCGCCCTCTCACACTATTTACAAATACACAGCATACTTGCAAATGTAAAGTGGCTCGGCATGAGAGAGCAAAAGCAAACAGCTCTTACCTTGGGTTGAGCGCGTCTTGGAAAGGCAACTTTAGGATCAATCTAAATGAGACAAGAAAGGAGAGAAAGAAATATGAGAAAACTGAGCTCATGACACTGTTACGTGAAGAGGAAAATTAGAAAATATTAGAAAAAGCCAGCAATGTGCTGCGACTACTCGATAACCTTCATGGAAATTATAGCATTAATCATGATGCAATGCTCCGTGTCTCATGTGTAATCTCGCCTAGTTATTACATGCTGGTTGCATGAGGCCTGTGTATGACAAAATCGAATAAAACCTTACACAGGTTAGAGTGCAATTACTCGATTACAACATAAATAAACAGGTGGCATTATATAACACACCGGAGATAATTCAAAGACTCGCTGAAGAAGTGCGCGCGGCCTCGGGGGAGGTCAGGTCGACATGACGGGAGGTGTTTTAGCGAGCGCTGTAGATTTGCAGAGAATCAAGACAGGGCATTAGATCAATACGTCCACAACCTCCTTCCCCCCTGAGGGATTATCATTATTATGGGTGACTCTCTCCTCCGCCGTACCACACTGAATGAGGGGGTTACAGCTCTGCCTAGAATGCATTTTGCCATGCGATAGCATATCTAACCAATAAACCAAATGATGTCCTATGTTATTTGATTTTATTATATTACAAACGAAATGTAGTCTTGCACACATCATGATCAAGAGCATTTGTAATTTACATAAACCGCTGGGGGTTCTGAACCAGCGTAACGATCATCCTGGATATTAATAATAACAACAAATTCCCCCAGAGGATAAATTAACAATATAAATATGTCAATTGCAATCAAGACATTTTTTCTCTGATCAATCTTTGAATCATTATATATTTTCCATACTGCAAAATAAGGATGATTTTAATGCTAAAGGGGGGCATTTTAAGAGAATGTGATACAGGTATTATTGATTTACACTAGCTAACTTGTTAAACTTCATTCATATTAGCAAACATCACTCATTCACATTCTAAATAAATACAGAATGTAGAATTGTATTAGGTGGCCTTAACTAATATGTACTTACATCCAAAAATAAGTACAATGTACTTATTGTGTTCATATTGTATTGCAAAACACTTTTGCTTTTGAGGTGAGATATGGGTAGGGTCGGGGACAGGTTTGGTGGTATGTGTAGGTTTAAGGGTGGGTTAAAGTGTAAGGGAAGGGTCAACAGTGTAATAATTGTAAATGTGCTTACAGAAATAAATTATAGATGTAAATATATTTACTTATATTTTTAAAAATACCTGCAATGTAAACAATAAGTGCATTGTATCAAATGATTAATTTTACATATTATATATATATTGACCAAAGCAAACATCTTGCTCAACAGTAGGTCAGCCAGGAACTCACTTATTTTGCCATGTAAAAATTTTTAGTTCAAAGACTTGCTTCTGCACTCTCATTAAATGGAAAAATAACTCAAGGGAGAAAGATCCATTAGTGCTATATTGCTCTTGAATATACTGCGTGTCTGACTGCTTTGTCACTTCTTATAAATGGTATGAAAAAGAAAAGCAGAATTGTGAGATGTGGTAGCATGCAGAAGAAGAAAAAGAAAATGTAATAAACATGTTTTGGTGAAATACGAAGGAGTGGGTCTCCTGGTAAATTAATTTGACCTGAACAGAACTGCAATATGTACTGCAAAAAAATAAATTAAAAAAATTAAAAAAACCTTTCTGGTGGGAAATGCTGCTGTTGTGTTACACTTTAATTCATCCAGAAAAGTGTTTAATCTAAAACAGATTGCTTTTAGAGAAACCGGCAGCAGTCTTTCAGTTGTCAATACACAATGCAATTCTCACCCCAGGCTTTCAGATCTGCAGATTACACAGCTTTTAATCAAATGTGAAACAAGTGTGTCAAGAATATCACTGTTCGTGTTTTCTTTGGTCCATTTGCACTCTTGAAAAGTGACGAAAGGATTGGACAGGAAACTGCAAAAAGTAGAAAATAGGCAATGCAATAAAAATGTAGGTGTCTGGACTGAAAGAGGACACTACAGTTACTTTCTAAAAAGAAAAACATAAAAAAAAAACCCAATATGATATATAAATACTGCTAATATATAAGCTTTAAGCCTTTATACATTTGCATTTCATATGGGTGTTATATTACAGATTGACTATTTCTGAGTACTTAATGTATGTATGTGTGTATATATACACAGCTTAAACATTGTGTGTGTGTGTAGTTTTAAAAAATGATGTTAAATTAGCTAATTAATTAAAAAAATAACATTTATATGCAAAAGTATAAAAGCTTAAAGCTTATATTTATTGGCTGTATTTATTTATCATATTGGCTTTTTTTTTTCATGTATTAAACACATATGCAAATACAAATTGCAAAAAAACATGCAAAAATATTCAATGGGATAAGCTTAGAAAACACAAGGCTGAGGAAACCTGATCATGCCTTGGTCTTTTTTTAAAGCAGTGACATTTAAAAATAGTCATATTTCTTCTATTATAGCTATCGAAAGCAATCAGCAATTTGAATTTGTTCTTAAACCTCCACCAGTGCAACTTCCTCACAGCTCCTGGTCTCCATTTGGAGCTGAAGCCCCAGAGTCATGACACTGCCGCCCCAACCCTGATGATGACATCACTACCCACAGCTCAGTAATCCCTGCTTTAGCACCAGCCGCTACTGTCCACATGATCTCAATCGCTGCTAACGCTAGCTTTCTTTTTTTCCCCTCAGCCATTCAAGAGCATTTGAAACGTCAAACCTTGACCCACTTTTTACAAAGAATACTAGAGTTACACATGCGATTATGTAATCTAAACGGCCCACTTTTGATGTTCGAATTACACGTTTTTTGACTAGTGCCACACTAACACATACAAAGTTATATTATTTTATTAATCAGATAGAAATGTTCTACCTCCTAAAGGCATTCCAGCTTACATCAGTCAAGGCCAAACTAGCAGAGAGTGAGATAATAAATAGCACACCTGTATTTCTAACACACTTAGGGGCACGGAACCAAGAGAGGTGGTGAATATTCACCTGCTGTGCTAAATTATGATTGAAAATTAACATTTGCCCAATTGCTGGATTTAAGTAAACAATCAACAGTAATCTATCTGCAGCTTTAGGTGGGTAATAAACTGTTTAACAGGTTAATCTGCTGTTGACCAAATTAGCCACCTGATCTAATCTAATCAGCACAACTTGAAACTCATAACCTTAGTTTGGCTTTTACATCTTTATGCAGATACATTATTTTTAAACGAATGATAAAAAAAAATATTAAATAAAACACGTTTTCAAATGTTAAATTAAAACCAGATCATTTTTATTTATTTGTTATCTTAATTTCATATTATGTGTTTAACAAAACATATTTACAACAAAGTGTTCCTAGCAAAATGCCTACTCAACTAAGAACAGAAAAATAATTTTAATACCCATTTTAATCACAGAATTATACATTTTTTTTAAATGGAAGGCACTGGGAATGCCAATATGCAGTGTTCTGGGAGAAAAGTATTAGCCACAAAATTCCTGAGGGAAGTTATGAGCCTCTGTGAACGCCTTTAAATACAGTCCGTCTCTTGATATGAACTTGCAGCAACATGGCATCCATTAAAATAAGCCAGTGAAGGCAGTATTTGTCCACACCCTAGCTAACCCAAATAAAAGGCTCTTTCACTCTGGACTCCTACAGGTAACTAGCAGCTGCATCTACAAACAGGAAAGATGGTGACTTTATTAGAAAAAGAAAAAAAAATAGAATCCACATTAACTGTACCGATACAGTGTCTGCTTATCCTGGGGTCCAGTATCATACGGAAATCTAAATGCATTTCTGCTTGGATTCAGGTAATCAAACAGGTAAGGCTGAATAAGGCAAACCTACTTCTTGCTGACAAAAATATACATATGCCTCAGTTTACATGAGCAATGTAAAATAATGTAAATAATATAATATAAATATACAATATTTTCCAGATATTACTTCTACTCCTAAATAAAAATGTTTTATATATATACACATACCTAACCGCTACAGGTAAAAACACACTTCAAAATATTTTTTAAAAATTAGAATCTTTATTTAAAAATGTACAAAAAATATATATATTACTACATAACCTGAAACTTTGTTTATTTCAGGTTCAGGCACCAAACTCCGGGCATGAATAAAACAACTGAAAGATAAATAAGAAAAAAAATTAAAAAAAATAAATAATTAATGACACATTAAGAAATAAGTTAAATGTATAATAAATGGAAAAGTGTACACCAGTGCACACACTAACCTGCACCACAAATAACAAAATATCAACATAACTCTAGAAATACTTAGAAAGTAAAAAAAACAAAAAACAAATATAATGATATTAGTTCACTGTAAATAATGTCACAAACATTTCTAGTCAGCCAGGTTAGAATGAACAAAAACCTTGCATTAAATGCATCCTTGCCCTGAGCAACTTCCGTGTCTGGAAAATTCAGTCATGAAGAAGAGTGCAAAACACTACGTCACTGCGAGTCTTACGTCACAAGAGACACAGAACACGGCTGGCGTCACAGTCTAACTACACAGCAGGTAATCAGTCCCTTCTTGCCCCATACCTTAATGGGATTTAACCCCTTGTTCCCCAGTCCGAGTCTGGCAAGCAAGGGGTTAAATCCCATTGAGGCACACGAGGAAGACAGAACTAATTATCCGGCTACTTATTTATGTCAAGTGCCCCGCTGTTGTGTGTGTGGTACAATGACAAATGCTGCAGAGTACCTCGACCCGGGAAGAGATATGATAGGGAGACTGCGTGTCTTTTTTTTCACAGCTGAATGTCACAGATACAAACACGTTTAAGCAGCACTTCACAAAACATGAACGCAAATGGAAAAGAACTTACCGTCTTTGAGTCTAATTCGTGGTGAGGTTGAGCTAGGACCTTATCTACACTGGCCGCATCCACAAACGTAACGAAGCCAAATCCCCTGGAAAACAAAACAAACAAAAACACAGACATACATTAGGAGCTGACAGCGATGGGTTACACGTGTTTGACTGGTAAGCCTGTTAACACGTCCATTCTGTTCTATTATTGAACACTACAAGAAATTCTATATCTATAACATTTACAATAAGGTTACCTTAGAAATATAGTGCGTCAAGGACAAGAGTACAGCAGCGCACACAAAAATGAAAATTCTGTCATCATTTGCGCACACTCATGTCATTCCAAACCTGTATGACTTTCATTCGTCTGAGGAACACAAAAGAATGTGTAGAATGACAGCTTCAGACACCATTCAATTATTTTCATGTATGGGGGGGAAAAGATGCAAATGAAAGTGAATGGTGACAGAAACTGTCAGTCCCAAACATTTCCTTTGTTTCACAGAACAAACAATGACCGTGTGAAATATCCCTTTAATATGTTCATCCTATTATATTATTTAACAAGAACATGGTTGACGAAACATTTCAAATAAACATTTGCCATAACGTGTTACCTTAAAATACAGTCTGTCAAGGACACATAAGGACTTTTCACGCCAGTTAATCTTGGGTTAAAGCATTTTTAAACCCCGGGTAAAGGCCGCGGTTTTAACCCGAGGTTAAAAAAAATCGTTTCAAACGTGTAATTTAAAAGGTGATTAGTAGCATCGCTTTTGAAAAATCTGCTACATATTTCCGAGTTGTTTAGCAAGAGACAACCAATCATAAACCGCTTCAGCGCTTACATCATTGAATATTCACACGCATTGTACAGTCGCAGAAACTTTCACGCGCTGTTTAATTTCGCTATTTAAGCAAAACAACTGCTTTTAAAATGTAACGATGAAGAGGATGTATTTAAGATACGACATTTCCACAGATATCAAAAACAGGTCGCGAGCTGAATGTGTCCAATAAACGTTTTATCCTCATGAATATGCAAATGTAACGCTAAAAGTACAGTATGAACTGCCACAATCTGACAGCGCAGGATTAATTACTAACCCTGGGTAAAGTATGAAACACGGAACAAAATAACCCAGGGTTAAGAACGACAAGCGTGAAAACCCCATTAACGCGCCAATGTCAAATCAAAACACATGCATTAACCGCTCGTTTACTAAAAGACAGTTGAAGAATCCCAAATCAATGTCAAGCTGTATCCTATGCAGAAACACACCGACCAGTCTCTTCCGAAGCGCATAGCAGCCGAATAACAGCGCGAGGGCAACATCGACCGTTCATGTATTAGAATAAAAACCTCAAAGTGACAGGAATTTTTAAAAAAATTGTTTGTTTTTTTTACCTGGAGCGTTTTGTCGTGGGATCTCTCATCACCATACATTCTCTGATTTCTCCAAATTTACTAAAATAGTCTCTAAGGCTGTCTGTGGAACAAAACAGAAAGAAAAGAGCACACATAAGCAATGCATTCGTGCGTTACACACCAGTTTGTAAATTAAACGCCCCCCTGGATGTCTAACAGGGGTCGAATAGAGGACTTCAAATGACGGCACATATCCCGCACAGCGCGCCACGCTGGATACAATGAAAGAAACACAACACAGCCCGACAAACGCGCGCAAATGACAGCGAACCATCGGTCTCTTACCTGGTGAAGTTTGCCAGCTGAGGCCACCGATAAACATTTTACTGTAAGGGGAAAACACAGCAGAAGTGAGTCCAGATGTCAGATCGGCCATTTTGACGTGTAGCTAGCGACAAAAAAAGCAGAGCTATACGAAGGCAAAGCAGAGCGGTGTGTGTTTACTGAGCCCCGGCGGGCTGTGCTCACTAATATACATCAAACAAAGGTGTAGTAGTTGCGTGCACCCGGAAGAGCCTTTTTAAAACATGCTCACTGGAGAAAAACACACAAGAAAAAAAGTCAAGTGCAGTCAGCATTGGTTCTGGCTTACCCCGGGTCGTGTTGCGAATCGTTAGGGCTTCCAGATGTGGCTTGGCTCCCGTCTCCCTCCATGGCTAACCCAACTATGGCCAGTAACTAACACACACACTGTCAGAGCTAAGAGAATATTACTGAGCCGGGAATGCGAGCGTCACACGTGGGATCAGCTCTGCCTGGCTCCCTCCCCCTCCCGTCACCCACACGGGGCGGAGCGCAGAAGGGGCTCGTCACCTCACCCATTCCATTGACGTCATTAGCATGGTCCCGCCCACCCGGGGCTCAGAGCGTGAGGATCAGATCAAATCGCATCACTTTTATTGTCACATCACCGTTTACGCACAAGCGTCGCGGCTGCTGAAAGTCTACCGAACGCCCAGAATACGCATTATACACATGTGAAGTGAAGGAAGTGAATGTAAACAAGTCTGAGTGATGCATCTGAGTATGACAGACAGGTCCAGAACTTTTAGTAGGCCTACTTAATAAACCCTAGGATGGAGAAACATTACATCACAGACAGCCCAAGATATTAATAAGCACTGATTCATTTGTAATACTTTTCCCCCCTTAGAGAATTCATAACTTACCTTTAATTTGTTTTGAGTTGCTCGAACATGTCCAAAAAGCAAATAGGGCGTAAATTAATTTCTAGACATACTTGTTTGATAAAATCAGTGGTTAATGTCTTTTCTTTTTTTTTTGTAATCCCAAATCTACAGGGATTACAATGGGCAGTGACAGTCTGATTATTTTTTCATCTCTTTTTAAACTAATTATTAGAGTTCACATTTGCAACCACCTTTGTAAACATGCCATACACTCTTAAATATGGTTTATTGAAGAGCCTCTGGAATCTTTCCATTCCACAAAAGCTTCTTTATACTGGAAAACGTTCTTCAGATTATTAAAATGTTCTTCACACTAAGATAAAAATTTGTACTTTTACCAACTGTTCACTGAAAGTTACTTTGGGAAACCAAAAATAGTTCTTCTACACTCTAAAAAATGCTGGGTTAAAAACAACCCAAGCTGGGTTGAAAATGGACAAACCCAGCGGCTGGGTTAAATGTTTGCAGTTTTATTTAACTCAACTATTGTTTAAAAATTACTATATTGCTTGCTTAAAATGAACCCAAAGTATGTTGGAAATGAACATTTATTAATAAGTTTAATGCATAATAATTACACAGTAAACATTTATTAAATGTTATTTTGATTATTATTGTTGCCACTAGTTATTATGTGTCTGATTTTTAATTTCCAACCTATTTTGGGTTCATTTTAAACCAGCCATATAGTCATTTTTAAACTAAAGTTGGGTTAACTAACACTGCCCAGCACGTTGGGCAAACATTTAACCCAACCGCTGGGTTTCAGCCCAACTTGGGTTGTTTTTAACCCAGCATTTTTTTAGAGTGTATGTCATTGCTGCGAAAAACCCTTTTTCTTTGTTTTTTAAAAGTCTATCATGCACTCATCATATAACATTACACACAATACATACAAATAATGTACAAAATGTAATAAACATACAACGGAGTAGATCAAATCACACCGCAGCAATAAACACCAACTCGCTGACCAAAAAAAACATAAGCACATCATAAATCAATATTTGTAGTCACATTCTCAAGCACGCATTCAAATATTATGTAGGATTATTGCTTTCCACTGCCGTGTATACTCATATATAGTAATCGTTCAGAATACACCTCCATCTGTCTTGTTGAGATGTTAAACTCAAAATATCTGAGCTATCACACACCGCCTGAGGGTCTGTGGACCTCTTGACTTCCGCAAAATGCAGTTTTACACATCAATTAATGGTCTTTAAAATGCACAAAAAGGTTAAAGGATCTTGTGCTTATTATCCATGGAGAGGGGCGAAGAGGGTCTGGGGAAAAAAAGGGAGAGAAAGGAGGCTCAATTAAGGCTGCCTGCTCAGTGGATTTTCAGTCATGCTACAGTGATTGCTGTTTATTTCCTGCAGCCCTGTTTGAGAGAGACTCCATGCCCCAAAGACACCTCATCATTCTTCTTTTTTGCTTTTTTTTTTCGTTTTCTATACCTATACCAATTCATATTTCCTCTTCTCACCTCTCCTGCTAAAGATAGCTTCTGAACAACAGTCAGAACTCTTGAAGTAAAGAGCCCACATAAAGCCAGTGTCCAGAGGAGGGAGGCTGAGATGCTCGAGATTGGCAGGTGAACCCGCTGTCTCACCTCACTGCCTAGCGGGCTGCTTGTTGGTAAACTGACACACGGGTACCTGTGGGGCACAACCCAGAAAAACGAAACATCTCTCTCCCCTCTCATTTTATTCTCTCTCGGGCTTTGAGCAAGACAAGACCACCGTTTTAAAAAAGAAAAAAAGAAACAATGTGTCAAAGATGCTCATAGAGCAATTGTTTTCGATCTTTATTGACATTATTAATTATAAGTATTAATAATAATCATTATCAGCTGAAATTAAGCTCTTCCTGCAAGTGTCATTTCTGTTAAGTTCAAATATGCATCAGCACTGCTGTTCCATTTCATTGTAATTCAATACGTAATTAAATTTATGATAGGCTTTGGCAGAACATTTTACAGGGTATTTAAGATAATCGAAATGACATAATTTCATAATAGGATTTGATAAGCATAATGGTGGGCAAAATAGTTTATTCAGCACAATTGCCTTTCATTTTGGAAGAAAGAACAAAATAACATTTAATCTGACCACCTGAAAGCATGTTGGGTTTTTCTGCCATTACAATAAAGCGTTATGCCATATCTTCACAACTGGGCCATCAAAGGGGGATGTTTTTTTTTGTGTGTGTGTTTTTTAGAACCATGGCTCATTGAGATTTGGCATAATTGAACATGAAATTACTGTTTTAAATATCTACACAAGTGTTTCATAGCATATAAGCCTTAAAAACCATTTAGGGGCATTGTTATTGTGAGGCCAAACATTTACTGGTTCATTAAAGAACACTGAGAACCTCATTAGACCTTTTATTAGCTTCTCATTTACTTGTTAGAAATGCATTATGAACTGTAGAATTAGCTCAAAACATCTTTGACACCTTTATTTGTCTGATCACACAAAAAAACAAATCTATTCATGTACATTTCGCCGTGTAGATCAGCCATAAAATCATCTACATAATAAATACACCGCTGCCTTGAGACGAGGCATCAATTTAATACGCTTATGAATATTACCATTCACCATATGCATATTCATGTTGCTTGTGACATAAACAGAGACACGGCTGTCGGGTTTGATGAAAATTAAATTGAAATTTAACTTTAAAAGAAACACACATCAAGACGATATTTAAATATACACATTTGCATTCGGCGGTTTTGAAGGCACGCTTTATTAATGCCGCAACCCTCGCCATTATTAAGTTAAATCTAATGTCTCTGGAAATCCATTAAGTCTTCAAAAACAGTGGAGAAATATGTCTGAACTAAAGACCCTTATTAAAGACTAGACTAAGTGCACAACACAGATCTGTCCAATTAGAGACTGTGCATTTAGCAATTAGAGAGAAAAATGTAATGTGCCAAACATTGCCTAAAATGGCCAATTTGACAATGGAGTTAGAAAATATCTGCTCAGATCTTTAAATGGATAATTAGAGAGATAATACTTCATGTTTAAGAAACAGTTTTAATGGAGGCTGAAGTAAGAGTCTCATCACGTTGTCGATTTTCAAAGCAGTGTTCCGGTTCCTAGTATAAATGATCGTAAAAGTTCTTCAATTTGATAGATTTGCTTTCCACATCAAGCCCAGGAAGATCACTATTCAAAACTTAACATATTTTACATATTATCTTTCACTAAAAACACCTGTTTTGTCATTTAGAAGGGTACAAATGTACCCACTATCCAAAATGGCAACCCTTTCTTGCCATTGTGAAGAGAAAAAAGTACAGATAGACAAGCAAATTTATGGTTAATTTCTAATTGGCTGGTCCACCAAACTTCCTTCCTGTTTTAATTGGTAGATGTTACATATTCCTGATAATTCCCATTGCCTCATTGGCTCATTTTAAATTTGAACTTTGCATTTATTTTCCCCTATGTGCTAAAAAACTGTTCTGAAATCAGTTAGTAGTGATACTTTTACCTCTTCTAAATTAATAAAAGTTATAGTCTGTGTAGATTTAAGAACAGTTTCTTATTATAAATCACATATATCTGGTACATACATAAGAATAATTGGGAATATAATGAATTACAACACCATTTTGTCTTTTGAAGCAAATCAAATCTGTCTCAAAAGACCCAAGAATCAATGGAATCAATGCAGAGATTATCGGTCGTGTTACTGACACGGTCAGTATGTGAATTACAAATAAATCAATAGTCCTGTCACATAATCACTAAATGACCATTGAGCACTTCCTCAATCGTGTTATCTGATGTCCATTATCCTGTCACAAAATGCTGTTTCTTATCATATCCAAACATCCATTTGTGTTTTATTTCCCTGCACAGATTGTTCCACAAACAACATTTGGCTGTTGCTTTATTTACAGAAATGTTGCTTCGATGAATCTGTCATATTTTCACGAGCCCAATATAGCATTTGAGCTATTGTGCCCCTGTCGGCATTATGAGATGCCCACAGCTAATGTTCCGACAGCATTATTTAAGCCACGTGCGACTGACTATATTCAAATTCAAATTGGGATCTTTCCTCCTTTATCCACACCTGTACACATCAAGCAAAAAAGGCCACTCAGAAAAGATGTTAGCGCTCATTCTAATGATCTGCCATCAAAGTTATTGGCACACGCTACAAAGCAGACGCTCTATTCATCAGCCGCTTGAGAAGCTTCGCACAAACAGAGGCTGTGCCGTACGTGTGAGCTCACATCAGTGCCGAGCAGATGGTGTCAGTGTAAGAAGAGCTGCTGAGGACCTTTTACACGCTTTTATGTGAACCTTCAGTTACTTAACTCAGTGTTTCTCAACTCCAGTCCTCGGGACCCACTGCTCTGCACATTTTGTATGTATCCCTTATTTAACGCACCTGATTCAGATCATCAGCTCGTTAGGAGAGACTCCATGACCTGAACTGAGTGTGTCAGGTAAGAGAGACATACAAAATGTGCAGAGCAGTGGGTCCCGAGGACTGGAGTTGAGAACCACTGACTTAACTCAATGTCTCAAAGTGTCTGTCCTTTTGTCGCACGTCACCGCAGATTCTGAGGATGTCAGAACTATCGAGAGCAAATAACATTCACAGAAGCTACAATCACACGGCAAGCATGAACCTAGAAACAAATGATTAGCATTATTTTCAGTTGTCTTAACACAGTGTTTCCCAACCCTGTTCCTGGAGGCACACCAACAGTACACATTTTCCAACTCTTTCTAATCAAACTCACCTGATTCAACTTATCAGCTCATTAGTAGAGACTCCGAGACCTGAAATGTATGGGTCAGATAAGGGAGACATCCAAAATGTGCACTGCTGGTGTGCCTCCAGGAACAGGGATGGGAAACACTGTCTTAACATACACTTAAGTACACAGTAAGTAACAAACAAAAAGGCCTAGACCTTTTCAGAAGTAACTTGACATTGTTGAGCATTTTTGCAGTAGCAAAACCACATGTGTAGCCATGTTTACAAAGATTTCCATTGTTGCATCATTCACTTTCAGAAAAAAAAGGTACAAAAGCTGTCACTGGGGTGGTACGCTTTTAAAAGGTACACTTTTGTACCTAAAGAGTGCATATTAGTACCTCAAAGGTACATATTGGTACCAAAAGTGTACATATTAGAACCTTTTTAAAGGATACCGTCCCAGCTTTTGTACCATTTTTGTGTTTAAAACTTTGCAAAACTCTTTTTGTGCTTGAAAAGAAATGACCTTCATGTTTTTAGGCATCTTAAATACTTTTTACAGCCACTGTGTCTGTTAAAACGGGTGTTTAAAAGTCTAAAAAATAAATGCTCATTGGGTTTTAAAATCAATTTGTTCCTTAGACTGTATTAATGAAAGGATAAATCAGCCTTAAGCCTTGCTGGTCAGGTATCAGATTACTTTGAAATGCTTCAGAATTGCCCTTGCGGTGGAAGTCTCGATTATTGTGTCTGGAAAGGTTGAGATCTCGGTTATGCTTGTAGACAGAAGACAGAAACAGAACATTCAGCCTCATAATGGACGGTAATAAAGAAAAGTGTACTTGGTGACCACAGAATGGACTTCAGCCCCTGCTCGTTCATTACTGAAAATGAGAAGGGAGGTGAGATACAAAAATGTAAGTGTAATTTAGCCGTGCCTGAGCAGAACAATCGAATGAGAAATGTGTTGATGTTAAGCGGCCCCTCAGGAGACAATAACATTCATTTAATTCCAGCACTGGCGTACAGTGTAACATTGGAATGACAGAAGATGTCTGAATATCCATTGTGTTCGCACACGGTTTTCAAAGATTTAAGGGCCTCGGCTGTCTGGCGGCAGAAAGCGAGACAAGGGTGACCTCGGATAATTACCACTGTCCAGTGATGAGCTAAAAAGCACAGCCTTTCAAAACGCCTGAATAAAGGTTGTGTGTGCTTGAGTGCCTTCATTAGATTCATCTCGGCTTGCGCGAGCGCACGCATTACCACTAGTTGACGGAGATCAGACAGACAAAAAGCTCATTTAAGTGCCCTGTAATGGAGATGGTCCTGACACTCCAGAAGTTGATGATCTCATTGAGCAAAAGAAAAAAAGAAAAAAAAAAAGATTCATTATGAGCTGAAATATCAAACTCCAGCTCCATCTAGTGCTGATGTTATCACATCGCATCAGCACCTGACACGTGAATCACTCTATTACAGAATGTGTGTCATATTATTTTAAAAGGAATGCAGAATACTCACAGATTTATTATGCAAAATGAATATTAATAAATGAGGTTTTCTATTCCAGGGATGGCACAGAGTCAGAGAGATGAGTCAGACATTTAAATCCGTTCATGAAACCGCTACTGGGAGACCTCCTTGAGTGCTCCTTGATCTCTTATTACTATGTGAAACAGTACATTATAGTGTGAACATAGTAGAATTGTACAGTATATTAGCAATATTACTGAAATAAGGTCCATTGTTTTTACATTACAAGCATCATAACATACCTAAAAACCTGTAAAAAAGAAATTTGGACTTTATGATGTTGTTTACGGAAGTGTTTCCTTANTTACCTAATATATATATATATATATATATATATATGAGACACATATATATATAAGAGAGTTTCCGTAAACAACATCGTCACACCCAAAAATGAAATTTCTGTCATTAATTCCTCACCCTCATGTCGTTCCAAACCCGTAATACTTCTGTTCATCTTCGAAACACAAATGAGGACCTTTTTGATGAAATTCGAGAGGTTTCTGTTCCTCCATTGATGCCTTTGCAAATGGAACTTCGACGCTTCAAAAAAAGTTCATAAGGAGATTGTAAAACGAATCCATATGAATTGAGCGGTTCAGTCCAAATTTTCTGAAGAGACTGTCACTTTACATGATCAACAGATTGAATTTGGCCTTTTATTTACATATAAACATTAATCAACTCACACATCAGATATGGTAAACGGAAGCTTGAAGTGCTTGAAGTGTGCGAGAAACAATGATGTTCATCCTCATTTGTTACGCAGCATGTTGGAGCTTCTGCAAGAGGTTTGTTCTCGGGCATCATTCCGGTTTGGTTGAGCTTCGGTTTATGTTCACTGATCAATGTTTATATGTGAATAAAAGCCTAAATTCAAATCTGTTCATCATATGAAGCAATTGTGTCTCTTCAGAAAATTTGGACAAAACCACTCAATTCAAATGGATTAGTTTTCCGATCTCTTTATGAACTTTTTGAAGCATCAAAGTTCCAGTTGCAGAGGTATTCTATGGAGAGACAGAAACCTCTCGGATTTTATTAAAAATATCTTCATTTGTGTTCTGAAGATGAACGAAAGTCTTACAGGTGTGGAATGACATGATGTCAGTAATTTCATTTTTGGGTGAACTAACCCTGTAGTAAGATGTTTTCTTCTACTTGTCCTCTTTAAAAAACAACTCTTTTCTTCTTGCTGTGTAACTGTGGTTAAATTCCTAATATTTACCAGAAGAGAATCGCGCTGACCCTCTCACGAGAAGTGAATTGTAGTTTCACTGCTCTGGGGCTTCATCATGTTATTGGCTGTTCGCTACTGCTGTCATAATTTCATGTGCACATGATCCACAGTTATTTATAAACTCAGGGTCAAAGCCTGAGTTGACAGAGAAAGTTGAGGAACAGCATCATGGCACCAATGAAGCCAACTACTATCATAGTATGGGCCCCAGCTATCATGTTCTAAAAACATGTTTGCTGAACCAAAATTAGGTTATCAGGACTACAAACTGACCAGCTCTATCTAGCTAATGACCAACTTGGACTAGCAAATGACCAAATTTAAAGTGGAGTTGGACTAGGTAATTATCAGTTTAGACTAGCTAGGCAAAACCTACCACAACAGAGTTACCATCTTAAACAACACTTGTGTATCAGTAATATTGATTTCCCAAAATGCGCTCTAATGAGATAGTCTACAGTTTTTTTTTATTGTACATATTCCCTAGGGTTTCAGTATGGTGGTTTGACCCAACATAAATGAAAACAGACTGATTACAGCCATATATGATGGTTTGTATATTGACTCTGGGTGTATGGAAACGGCAGTATGATTAACTAACTGACTGTTACGTCAATCTTAAAGGTGCCCTAGATCCCCTTTTCAAAAGATGTAATATAAGTCTAAGGTGTCTGTGAAGTTTCAGCTCAAAATACCCCATAGATTTTTTTTTATTAATTTTTTTAACTGCCTATTTTGAGCCATTATTACATATTCACCGATTAAGCGCGCAGCCCCTTTAAATCTCCCGCTCCCCCGCCCCCGCGAGCTCTCGACTGCCTTAAACAGCAAACACAAAGTTCACACAGCTAATATAACCCTCAAAATGGATCTTTACAAAGTGTTCATCATGCATAAATCAATTCCTGTGAGTATAGTATTTATTTTGGATGTTTGCATTTATTTCTGAATGAGTTTGAGGCTATGCTCCGTAGCTAACGGGCTAATGCTACACTGTTGGAGAGATTTATAAAGAATGAAGTTGTATTTATGCATTATACAGACTGCAAGTGTTTAAAAATGAAAATAGCGACAGCTCTTGTCTCCGTGAATACAGTAATAAACTATGGTAACTTTAACCACATTTAACAGTACATTAGCAACATGCTAACGAAACATTTAAAAAGACAATTTACAAATATCACTAAAAATATCATGATATCATGGATCATGTCTGTTATTATTGCTCCATCTGCCATTTTTCGCTGTTGTTATTGCTTGCTTACCAAGTCTGATGATTCAGCTGTGCACATCCAGACGTTTATACTGACTGCCCTTGTCTAATGCCTTTCATAATGTTGGGAACATGGGCTGGCATATGCAAATATTGGGGGCGTACATATTAATGATCCCGACTGTTACGTAACAGTCGGTGTTATGTTGAGATTCGCCTGTTCTTTGGAGGTCGTTTAAACAAATTAGATTTATATAAGAAGGAGGAAACAGTGGAGTTTGAGACTCTCTGTATGTCATTTTCATGTCCTGAACTCTTGTTATTCAACTATGCCGAGGTAAATTCAATTTTTGAATCTAGGGCACCTTTAAAGGGTTAGTTCACCCACAAATGAAAATTCAGTCATTAATTACTCACCCTCATGTCGTTCCACACCCGTAAGACCTTTGTTCATCTTCGGAACACAAATTAAGATATTTAGAATGAAATCCGAGATCTGTCTGACTCCTCCTAAGACAGCAATATAATCACCACTTTCAAGGTCCAGAAAGGTACTAAAGAGATTGTTAAAATAGTTCACATGTCTACACTGGTTCAACCTTAATGTTATGAAGCGACGAGAATACTTTTTGTGCACAAAAACAATAATAATAACAACTTTGTTCAACAATATCTTCTCTTCTGTGTCATTCCGCTACGCTGTTTACGTTCAGCGCTTCCAGGTTCTACGTCAAAACGCCGGCTCAGTTTTGGCTGACGCTGTTCACGTGAGCAGCACGACGTGTGTGATGCTGATGCAGGAGCCGGCCAATAATCAATCAGCGCTGAACGGGTCATACGGGTCTTAAGGGTGTGGAACGACATGAGGGTGAGTAATTAATGACAGAACTTTCATTTTTGGGTGAACTAACCCTTTAAGATGACTTATTTAGCCAGCATATTGTGATGAATAATCTTCATGTTTTGGGATTTTGAATTGCAATACTATGCAAACACAGCTATAAAAAGCACATTCAATGATTCACAGTCTAATTAAAATGTACAGAAAAAGAAAACTGGAGAAAGTTTTCCACTGTCAGCTCATTAGTTAAACCAAAGTCGCCATTTTAGCACTTTATTGCCAGATCCATTACCTTGTTTGTTTCTCATCAGATAATTTATTGTGGCATCATTTGCCAATTTTATGACGCGTTTAAATGGCAGAACAGTCATCAGTAAGTAATAAATATACTCTGAGGCTTCTAGAGTTTAAACCCAAACGAGCCAGTTGGCTGATGATGAGGCATATGTTTCTATTTTTACTGGTTGTTTTTTTGCACTTGCAGGAAGACTTATGATTTGCCAAGACCAAATTGAATAGAATTACAGCACTGGGAGAAGAACTATATAGTCATTGTGGAGTCTAGACATATGTGCTTAACTTGACGTTTTGCAGAAGCATGAGAAACCTGAGATGTGGTGTCAGATCATACAACATTCAAATCCATTCACCATGTGATGCTGCTGATGGATACTTTCATGTCACTTTATAACCAAAGACTCAAGCTCATATAAATCAGCCAATAAATTAAATAATTAAGCAACAAGGACTTGTGATTTTGTACCACACAACAACGCTACCCTGAAGCCTCTCAAATTAATGTCATACCCTTCAAATTAAAGTCATTCTAATGGCTAAACCTTACCTATAGTGAACAGACTTGGAAAAATTCAATTTGAAAGCCCTCTGAAATCATCAGGGATTTGCCAGGGGCATTTTGTACACGATTAAAATGAAAATATCAAATCATTCTGCACAAAAGCTCAGGTACAAGTGTCACTTTTTGTCCCCGTCAGCCGCAGCAGAGTGCAAAGGTGGCTCGAAATAGTCCTTTCTCTGGTTAAAAAAGCTCAATTCTTCAAGCTAAATACCTTCCCCTCTTAAATTCAACTGGAAGACTCGCTCCACTTTAGTTGTGCAGCAAATAGAAGAGACGATTCGTCAACTAATGCTGCAGAATTAGGATGGATAAAAGAGGTCTCTCATTTAGAAGTGTTTACACCGACACGTCTGAGAGAATATCCTTGTTCTTGGAAATGTCATTGTTGGGATTACACCGCTCAAATGCATGAACTCAGCCTTGGAGAGAAGCATGATCATAAAATGGTATTTAACTCCCTCTACAGGTTAAGAAAAAGAACTACTGACTACTAATAGTTTCTGTAATGGCAAAGCTGAATTTTCAGCATCATACTCCAGTCTTCAGTGTCACATGATCCTTCAGAAATCATTCTATGATGCTGATTTGCTGATCAAGAAGCATTATATTGATGATTGAAGAGAAAGCTAGAATTTGAGAAAGTTAATGAATCCAAAATGTTACTGACCCCAAACTTTAGAACAGTAGTGCACAGATTTAGTTCACCCAAAAATGAAAATAATATGACATTTATTACTCGCCCTCATGTCGTTCCACACGTAAACCTTTGTTAGTCTTCAGAACACAAATTAAGACATTTTTGATGAAATCCGATGGCTCAGTGAGGCCTGCATATTACATTTCCTCTCTCAAGATCCATTAATGTACTAAAAACATATCTAAATCATGTGAGTACAGTGGTTCAATATTAATATTATAAAGCGACGAGAATATTTTTGGTGCGCCAAAAAAAACTAAATAACGACTTAAATAGTGATGGCCGATTTCAAAACACTGCTTCATTAAGCTTCGGAGCGTTATGAATCTTTTGTGTCGAATCATGAATCGGGTTGCGTGTCAAACCGCCAAACTGCTGAAATCACGTGACTTTGGCGCTCCAAACCGCTGATTCGACACAAAAGATTCATAACGCTCCGAAGATTCCTGAAGCAGTGTCTCTTGAAATCGGCCATCACTATTTAAGTCGTTATTTTGTTTTTTTGGCGCACCAAAAATATTCCCGTTGCTTTATAATATTAAACCACTGTACTCACATGAACTGATTTAAATATGTTTTTAGTACATTAATGGATCTTGAGAGAGGAAGTACTATTGCGGTCTATGCAGGCCTCACTGAGTCATCGGATTTCAACAAAAATATCTTAATTTGCGTTCCGAAGATTAACGAAGGTCTTACAGGTGTGGAACGACATGATGATGAGGGTGAGTAATAAATGTCATTATTTTCATTTTTGGGTGAACTAACCCTTTAAAATATCCTCTAGATACATTTATACAGTCCCTGTTACTTACATTTTTAAATTAAACAAAGCCTTAAACCTTAGTTTTTTTTGGTACAGTATATTACAAGCCAAGCCACAATGATTTCATAACTAAAATAAGACATTAAATGTTTTTAATAACTTTATTCTCTTTTCAATAGATCTGTACAACCAAAGAATCAAACCTTGTAATGAGTCTGGCAAAAACTGACCTGTACATGTCTATGCAGGAATTCTTACACTCATTTAAATAATCAAATGATTAATTATCTAGCTAAGCAAACATTGCAAACCATTCCTACCAACAGAGAACAAATGAACAGGTTTTGGAAGGTGGAAAAAAAAAATGTTCCCTTTTGCTTCCTACACTCGCTCCAAGTGTTTTACAAAAGTACAGTGAAACATCTTATATATATATATATATACACACGCCTGGACAAGTCTAAAGTAGCGTGATTTTTCATTACACAAGAGCGGGTAGGAACATGGATGCGTACACATTTGAACTGGTGGTAGGAAGCCATGTCAGTGAAGATATGAGAGTATGCAGAGGTTAACTGGACTTGATCAATACATAAACCGTAAAACAAATACAGACCTAAAGACAGAACAATGAAACGCTTCGGATCTGAGGTCGGTGTGGTTCCTTATTCATTCACCTACTGTAGTGCAGATATACCTACAATGGGCCGCGCACGTTCACACAGGTAAAGTACATCAATGAAAAAAATGGGACTAATAACTCTCCTCGAACACAAAAAGGTAATAAATGAAAAGCTCATACCTGAGATGAACGTAAGAGAGTACATAAACAAGATCATGTGAGGGGAAATATTGCAAAAAAACCTCGCAGCATAGTGGAAAACCGTGTAATTCCCCTCACAGACGTCTAAAACTGCTTTCTTTCAGTCGACGTTACTTTCCGACGCTGTCAGTTTACACATACTTAGCGCTCCATACTAAATTGAGCAAGGTGTATTACCGTTTCAAAATAGGTGTAAAAAAAAAAAACTATTTCTGTTTTTGTCCAGAATTTTTCTGGAGAAGCCAAATATATGAAGAAACAGGGAGCTTTTATTTATTTCTGACACTGGAAAATTTAGCATTAGAATCTAACTGCAGTGCTAACAATCAAAACTAATCAAACCAACCATAACCGAACTAAAAGCCTGGAAATTTCCTATGCAAGGACGCCCTTAGACATTCTGGAGTCCAACAACATTAGTTCAGCAATAATTCAGCAGCAGAAAAAGGGACGAGCCTTGGCCAAAAAGCCATTAAACAACTGAAAGAGCATGACCAATGACAAGATACAAAAAAGGAATATTAATCTTTGTGTCATTATACTTTAACAAATTATGCAGTGATAAATCAGACCTAAGTACATCCCATGTAAAACCAACTTTAAAAAAAAAAAAAAGAAAATAAAAAGAGCAATGGATAAGGCTTAAAGCTTTACTCCAAGACAGGTAGGTGTATCGACAGCTTCTCCTAGGAGCCAATTGGGTGGGTTGTTGGGATTGGACACAGTTGTAACATGTTATTTACAGAATGCAAAGAGACATTAATGGCAATGTGTCTACTAGACGTGATGTTATTGCGAGACTGATCTTGAGTGAGACGAAAGCAAGCAGCCCATCACACGGATGATAATGCGACATGTGACTCAACGTGCTTTGGAGCAGAATTACATGCATACAAAAACACACAGACCCATTGAATGCAATTTATCCACCCAGAATTGAAGTGCCCTGCTGTCCCCATTACGCAGTAGTGTTCTGGTTTTTGTAGTCGTTCTTTTAGTGTCTCCACAGATAAGAATTAGGCGTACATGCCCTTTTGTCTTCTACTGCAGCACCATTCAAGCTCTAGTGTCCCTCTAGGGCTGAAGACTTTAGTGTAGTCTTTCCTAAAAAGGCCCAAAGGTCAGGAGGGCACAGACGTCTCCTGGATTAACGGACTCAGTGAAGTAAATGAAGTGATGCTTAGTGTCAGGCCTATTGATGTTGAAGGCAGTTGGATTCCTACAGATCCAGAGTGTGGTGAAGAGGGAGGTCACAAGATGGGCTGAGTATAACCCTCTTAAGGCCACACTGTTGTACAGACAGACATCGAGATGAAGGACATGGAACTGTGGTCATGTATTCCTTGCCGGACTGTACAGAGACCCACCTGGCTGGAAAGTGAAACACTGGGACGAAGCTGTGATAACGTAAATGCAAACATGATGTCTCAAGTCTCAGGATTACATCAGCAGCAACAACACTGAGTCTTAACTGCACCATGGTTATCTTCACAAATGTACTTTTTTTTATTACTACAGATTTTTCATCCACGGCATGATGATCCAGTCTGTTTTGTTTTGTTTTTTTTGTGCTGGAAGGAGTCTGATCGGACGGAAAACATGATTAACCTTTATTTAGTTACAATATTTAAATTTACAGGAGCACAGAGTCAAGAAAACTTCGGTCCTTGTTGGTTGTTCAGTCATTTTTTTCTTCCTTTCATACAGTTCACTGATTTCTTATGCAAGGGGATAGAAAAGAAAAATGAAAATTGGAAAAGGCAGGATGGAGGGGACAGCAAACCAAAAAAGAAATTCCCGGAGCCAGTGATGCGCACTTCAGGTAGGAGGTGGTGGAGGACACAGTGGGGTGAGGAGAACAGAACCTGCTGATATTCATGATGAGTGATGATAATTAAGGGGCAGGTGGGCCACGAGGTGAGTGAGGAGAGGAGAGCGAGGGAGCTCTGGAGGATCAGAAACTGTCCACCCAGGTGCCATAACCTCGCTCTGCCAAAGTGCGGTTGAGCAGGACCAGCTACAAAAAAAGGAACCAAGTATCATCATGTTATTCATGCGACTCATTATCGAAGACAAATGTGAAGCATGAAAGACAACCCTCAAAATGAGGGAACAGACCACAGCTTCTCAATATTTCACTTTTTTTCTGTCAAAACTCAATTTTTATCCAATAAAAGGGTTAGATTCTGCTCAACATCCTTTTGTGTTCCAAAAGATAAATGAAAACATACAGGTTTGAAATTTGAGGGTGTGTAAAAAAAAAAAAGTGAAATAATAATTAATTAATTTCCCATTATTAAATACATNNNCATAAAAAAAAAAAAAAAGATAAAAATGATTATAATGATAATTTTACCTCCTCTCCCACCATGTTCCACATGTGTACTAAAGGAAGTCCTGTATTATTGTCGTAGTTGGTGACCTATATGAGAAAATTGCCCATTAAATGATCTGTTGATTTAAACAGCATTAACATAAATGTCATCCATTAATGAATGATTTAAAGACTCACTTGTGCCAGCATTGGAACCCCTCTTGTCATCTCCTCCAGCGCAGAATTGGCCTCTGCTGAGAACCGATCCTCTCCTAATGAAGACGTGAATAACAGTGAGATCCAGCTGGGACGAGGTGATGAAAAATTCAACTTATAAGATTTAAAAGAACAAGGCAAACCTGGAAGTGGGGCAATGTTGTCCAATAACACTTCTGTTCCTTGGAACGGTAATGTCACGAAGTCCGACCTGAAAAAGAAAGTTAGGTGGGTCCACAGCAGAATACTATGATAAAAAAAACTAAATACTGAAAAAAATGAGAACAGTATCTAAAGGTGCGAGGTTGATCATGATTAACTTATTTCAACCAATCATATCATGTATTGCCATCATAACTGCATAGAAATGCAAATTACCTGTATTTCTGTGTAACATTTTGTGTTATGGACAATGCATGATACGGTTGTTTACTTAAATATTTAGAATAGGGCTGTTAACATGTTAACGCATGTGGTGATTAATTCAAAATCTTTAACACGTAAAAATAATTTAATGTGAATAAATTACTGAAGCACATGTAATTGCGTCATTAACAATTTAAGTCACGTAGTGAGATGATATTTAAAGTCGGAGTTTATCACGCTTCGCATCTACAATGGCGCAAGTACCTGTAACCATAGATATGTATAAGTAGATACCACATTTGACCGCTCCAGAAACGTTGGCACACCCACCATCTTGGAATGGTCAACTTGTTATCACTCATAGTAAGAATCAATGATGCCACAACATTGTGCAGCTTCTGGTAGTAAAAATTTTAATTTAAAGTTTTAAATTCCCAAAGAAATGGGATAAACTTTTACAGGTGAGAATGTGTTGGTTTGTGCTTTTTATATGTACAAACTCAATATTACAGGGTTATAAACTATGGTAACTTTTTAGCGCAGTGTTAGCTGACGCCTTCGTCTTGTATCGTGTGTTAGTTTAGCAAAATCATCTGCTGAAGTCTACTGAAATTTAAATATTCATACATGCTCCTTACTACGGTTGCAGACGCACAGTCTACTTGCTCTTGAGTTTTGATGGACTGGCTTTGACTGTTCCAATATGGCGGATGGCAGACATTTCTATTTAACCCAATTTCACTTCCCTGTTTGTGATCAGCTCATTTTAAGCCACTAAACTCCAGAAAAGTTTAGTCCAATGATCCAGTAAGCAAATTCATTCAAACAATCAGTCCAAAACAGCGCTAATGTAAAGAAAACCAGGCAGATTACATCAGAGATGGCTGAGAGAATAGAGACTTGGGTTGCGTTTTCAGTAAATTATTCATTCCAGTGTGCATTTCGCTTTAAAACAAGCTGACATATTTTGTGATTCTATGTATTTCAGCTGGATGAAGCAAACCAGTGTCTCGCTAGTAAAGTTTTGATGGATGAGGACTGCAATCAAGGTAAAGACAACTGCAGAGTCATACAGTAAGCACACTTTAGTCTGTTAAATTGATGCCCAAACAAACTATGTGCATTCCTGATGCACTGATCGCACATTGTAGGCTATTTATGCACAAACACATTTCACTATAACAAATGATGACAAAATGAACGTGTTTAACAAGATAAAATGGTGTATGCTTAATTTCATAAGTATGCGATTAATCATGATTAAAAATTATAATCTATTGACAGCCCTAATTAAGAACTTTCCAGTAAAGTGTGCAAATTTTTACTACTTTTCAGAGCACAGATGAGTTGGAAA
>RJVU01059775.1:5445290-5461399 GCA_003731715.1 Anabarilius grahami | reverse complement strand
AAGAGGTATTATATTTATATATATATATATATATATAATTAAAATATTATTAATTAATAAATAAATACATTTAAATAAATGTAAGTTCTGCCAAATGAATAAACCAATCAATATTACCTGCAACTAATCCTGAGATGATCCGCATCTCACTGAAATATTATATAGTATTATGCGTATAGAGAGACACATAAAAAGGTAAATAAATTCAAATAAATATATTTAAATAATGTATAACATGAAAAAGGTCTGCCATCTTAAAGAAATCAATCACCTGCAACTAATCCCAAGATGATCTGGATATAGTAAAAACAATTGTTAGCATAGTCAAAAAAAAAATGATATCCATTCCACACATTCTCCCAACAACATTACTGCAATCCAAATCAATGACTTTCAGGGGCTCTTTAACACTCAATGCAAATGCCTGCTTAGCCAGGTCATCACTGTTTGCTAAGTAACCATGGGGTAACAATAACACACAACTAATACAGATGACAAGGACCACTGACAAACAAAACAACCAGCCTCTTCCCTCAGGACGAAAAGCACTGCCGCTATTGTTCTTGATTTATACCATTAACGCAGTAAGCTTGTGACACATTTCCTACTACTTGACAGCATCAACAATTGCCCATTTACTCAGATTTAACTAACGTGAAAGAAGCATCAAGGGTCTGTTACATTTTCTGCTTTCATTGAAGAGAGGACGGGCTGAGACACTAGGTGCTGCCAGTCTCCACATCTTTCTCAGGTCACAATATGGCAGGAGAAGGATCAGAGAGCAGCAGCTGGTGTGGCAACACCTCACAAGGGTTCAGGCAAATCACTCACACACCCCAGACAGATGCTTCCTGTCATCAAATCAACAGAAAAATTCTCACTCTGCCATAAAATACATACATTGAAAATGGCCAGTGTGCCGGTAGCGCCACTTTCTGGTAAAAACATCTGTTGAATAGCCTAACTACTAACAGACCAACTACTGGCCATTTCTAGCACCTGCTCTGAAGTTTAAAAAGCAAGACACCACTGATATCCATGTAAGGAAGTTGCTGTAGTAGGGAGCGGTAAAAACAGCTGTGTACATGCGGTTGTGCTCATGTAACATACGCTGTTTGGGAATTTGAGCATCTGAGGTTTCCAGAGAGTCTATTCACAGTTTGAGAGGTATCCTTGACTCAGGGTTTTTTGCACTACTACATCTGGCCAAATGTCAAGAAGAGGATTGACACTGGTTGGATTTAAAACACAAAAACAAAGCCAACTGAAAACAGTGAGTACGTCAGTAAATGGTGCCAATCCTTTGAGCCTTCATTTTGATGGAAAACCTTTGTGGAAAGTTAGATTTGCACAAGTGAAAATGTTTGACACTATGCAACGTGGGTCTACATGGGGAAAAAGCAAACCTAGATTGCTCTGCATTATGGCTCGTTTCCACCGAGCAGTGCGGTATGGTTCAGTTCAGTACAGTACGATTCAGGATGGTAAACCCTGATCTGGCTTGCGTTTCCACCGCCAACAGTACCCTTACTTGATAGGCGCGGTGCATGCCGGAAAGTAGTGATCAACATCATTCTCACATGAAGAAAGTGACAGTAAACAACAATGGAGGACATACAGCAGCTTTGTTTGAGCAAAGGCTGAACTGAAACACAGACGAAAAATACACTGTATTGTTGCAACGGTATTGTGTTGTCATTCACCTTGTAGCATGTGCAAGTGATGGTTCTCTGTCAACCAATCAAAGTTCTGCAGTGAGTGCAGCTCTACCATTTTGGTACCGGTACTATTGGTACTATTGTGCTAGGTAGTAATAATAATAATAATAATAATAATTCCTTACATTTATATAGCGCTTTTCTGGGTACTCAAAGCGCTTTACATACGAAAGGGGGAATCTCCTCAACCACCACCAATGTGCAGCATCCACCTGGATGATGCGACGGCAGCCATATTGCGCCACAACGCCCACCAAACACCAGATTATTGGTGGAGAGGAGACAGAGTGATTAAGCCAATCGGTGTATGGGGATGATTAGGAGGCCATGATGGACAGAGGCCAATGGGCAAATTTGGCCAGGATGTCGGGGTTATACCCCTACTCTTTTTGAATGACATCCTGGGATTTTTAACGTCCACAGAGAGTCAGGACCTCAGTTTAACGTCTTATCAGAAGGACGGTGCTTTTTTGACAGCATAGTGTCCCCATCACTATACTGGGGTGTTAGGACCCACACAGACCACAGGGTGAGCACCCCCTGCTGGCCTCACTAACACCTCTTCCAGGTACTAACCAGGCTCAGCCCTGCTTAGCTTCAGTGGGCAACCAGTCTTGGGCTACAGGGTGATATGGCTGCTGGTAGGGGTGTAATGGTACGCGTATTCATACCGAACGGTTCACGGTTCAAATTCCAAATGGAAGTGATCATCCCTATGCCCTATGTGATCTGCCCTATGTGATCATCCCTATGTGAGCAGGGCACGCGAGTGCCGTATGTACCTGTTTGGAATGCACTTAGCAAAGGGAGAGGCGTAATTTCCTCATTTTCAGCTGGGATGTTCCCATGACAATGCAACGCCGGCATAAATAAATATACTATTTATATTTTTAAAACTTTTGAAATATAAAATGTATGTTTTTTTATTTGCATCAGTTAGACTAAAAAAAAAGAAAAAAGGATTATGCCGTTAAAACAGCGACATCTGCTGACGGACACTGTGCCGAGCTGTCACGGGAACATCCCAGCTGAAGATAATGAGGAAATTAAGCCGCTCCCTTTGCCAAGTGCATTCCAAACAGCTACATACGCGTGCCCTACTCACATAGCGATGATCACATAGGGAATAGGGATGATCACTTCCATTAGGAATTTGATCCGTGAACCGTTCGGTACGAATACACGTTCCGTTACACCCCTACTAGGTACCCCAATGGAAGGGTCCGAAAAAAGTGGTACGGTTTGGAATTAGCGTACCATTCACAACTTCTGACAATGGAAACCGCAAAAATTGCATACTGTACTGTACTGAAGCATAACGCTCTGTGAAAACGAGTCATTAATGCACAATAAGCGTACCACATCCCACACTATTAAGCAAAGCGCAAACAAACAATCTCCCAAGATGGAGTTCATGTGATGTGTGCAATACTTAGAGATGCTTTGAGACTGCTGAAATGAACGGAATTCATTGTGAATGTGAATTCAATTTCTTTTAAAATGAAGGGACTTGAAAATAAAAATTCTGTCATCTTTTACTCTCCCATATATTTTTAACCTGTTTTTTGTTTTTGTTTTTTTTCCCTCCTGTGAAAAACAAATTACATGATATTGTAAAGAATGTTTCAACTGTTTTATCTATGTAATTATAAAGTCAATGGGGTCAAAAACAACAATAGACCCCACTGATTTAAACTGTACAGACAAAAAAACAAAACATTTTTTCTTGTGTTCCACAGAAGAAAGCCTGAGGAATGTTGATTGACCAAATGTTGCTCATTTAAAGTGGTCATGAACTACATTATTTTATTATTTTATGTTTCCTGGGGTGCACTTATGTTAGTATGATTTTTACATTAAAAAATTGTCATAATTTAGAAATAAAAGGCATTTTTCCTACCCTGATTTTAGCCCTCTGATTTGAACGCTCTGTTTTAAGGGACGTGTCTGCTGTGAGACTTCAGTGTAAACGCCACTGCTGTGATTGGCTAACATCTTTGCAATATGAAATAGCTAAGTATTTCATGTGGAATTCTCTCAAAAACATACTTTACTATTACAGTTCTCAATGTTTGTGAAAAGTGTTGATTATAGCATTATATTTAGATCATGGCATGAAAGGTTGCACTGATGAGCATGTAGCTGATCACAGACATGAATGCAGTGATCTCGTCAAGTTGATTTCTGCACGCTAATATGCTTTTTGCTTTTATCATAACTAACAGTGCAAACACAATTAAATAAGAGATTCGTTGAATCTAACAGGAGTTTTGTCGAGCGTCCAGGACACTTGCACTGATTGACAGTTCCTGCGATTGTAAAGGGAGCGTTATTTGATCGCTTTCTATATATCATTTTATTATCACAGTTTAAATGACAGATTATTTTCAATCTACTAAGAGAAACAATGTGAAGTTGACTGTTTAGTCACTGGTTTGATTTACTGACAAACGATTTTGAGACAAAACATCTGACTGTAGGCCTACATTAATCATTACATATCAGAAATCACTGGTGATTTTGGTTAGACATGTACAGGTTAATCCGTACATATCAAATGATCTGTAACAAAGCAATAGTGACACAGTAAATACTTTTTTACTCATAAGTGTGTTGAGCTGTTCCTGTCGGATCTAAAATAGAAGGCACAGCATAGTTTTTTTTATTTATTTTTTTCAGGCTCTCTGCAAATCCAATGCAGCTACTGTGTTTTTCCACAACCTGGCACTGCACAATATTTTGCACTCTTCAAAGGCATGTTTATTGCTTAGTTGCTCGATCCAGTGTTAGTGTCACGTCTGTTATTTACCTACTACTACTTGTCGTGCTTGAATCAGTGGGCGGGGCTACTGAACTTTAGGGTTTGTGATGTCACCAACCCGGGAAGAAGCTCGTTGTAGTCCCTACCATCCCTTTGTTGTCCTTGTTGTAAGCGATTTCTATAAAAGAAAATATCTCCCTTTACATTGAACTTTGAGTAATCAAGGACCCCATTAAATAATTGTGATTATGCAAACTTGAGCAGTGTGCGAAAGTTATATTTTTATAGTTTATATTGTATTATCCAACACACCTACAATTGATTCAAGCGTAAATCACTATATTTTTTGGCTCCCACAGAGGAGAGTAAGTGAAAAAGTTTTGGAATATCTTGAGGCTGAGTAAATGACAGAATTTTCATTCCTTTAAGCCCTAGTGTTAAATTCTTAAGAACTTAAACTCACCTCCTGATTGGTCAGCGTCTACCTCGCTAGTGGTGCCATTCCTAAGGCCTGTTCCATTCAACCGTGCTGCTTCGCAAACTGTAGCAACATTTTCTGCGGTAAGCGGGGACTCCTGAGGAGCAATTATAGCAAGACTCTCCTGTAGTCCATCTCCATGACCCTCTGAGGCCCTACAAGTCCCTGAAATTTGAATGAGGTCCTCCTTGCTTTCAAACACTGTCGAGGACAATCCCGTGCCGTGGAGGTCCTCACTGCTGACGCCATCCTCGGATTGGCACGTGCTACATCCTGAGTCCTCAACCAGAGCTTCCTCTGCCTGCAGCTTGGCCAGAACTGGCGTTGACTCCAACTGTCCCCCAGACGGCACAGTCAACAAGGCTTTTTCCTTCTCATTCTCTGGCATCTTCCAGAGCGAAGGTGCCAGACAACCATTGACAATCTCTTCCGCTATCTGCGCCGCCCGAGACTCTTCACTTTCCGTACTTTCAGGAGGTACACACGACTCTACTTCCTTACCATTTACAGCCGGCGTGCTGCTGTTGGCCTCTTCAGGGCCCTTGCTGTACCGGGACTCACAGCTGCTGACCGCCATGACCTCCTGGGTGGCTGCCGAGATGACCTCAGTGATCAGCCCCGCCGCGAGACGCTGGAGCTCCTGCATGTCTGGACTGGTCTCAGCTGGTAGGCCCAGGTCTCCGTTTTCATGGTGCTGGGCCTCCGTGGAGCTTTCTGAGAGGGGTGTACTGGTGGAGTTGGGGAATGAGGTCAGATTCAGAGGTGTTTTTAGGCTGCAGGTCTCCAGCAAGACAGTCTCACCTTCAATTGAGGACGCAGCAGAGGCCAGCTCAACTTTTGAAATGTCAGCTGGCAGATTCTGACCACAAGTTACTACAGAGATTTCAGTGGCCACCTCTCCCTCAGGTTCAGGTCGCTCTGCAGGACGCTGCCTAATTAGTGGTTGGTTATCGACCTGCTTCTTGATTGAACCTGTACTTGCTAGATCTGGCGGTAACTGGCTTGAGGATTTGCTGTCAGTGGCGGCTTCTGGTCCTTTGTGATGAGGGCTCTCCTCCACTGTTTTTGTTGGGGTTGAAGATGACACAGGAGTCGACTGCCTGGTGGTCTCTGGGTGGGTTTGTGGGGGCACTGATTTTGCACCGCTCTGAGGAGCATTTAGCTGTCCACTTGCCAAGACAACTGGAGGGGCGCCAAGAGCCTCTCCCGCAGTGGCTTTTAGCACCGGCGTGTGAATCTCCGCTACAACTTCCTGCTCAACAGGCCTGTGCTCTTTGGCCTTGACTCTGTCACGGCTGGTTCTACGGTGTGTGCTGCTGGCTGCAGGGCAGCTCTTGTCAACCATCCCATTGCTGCCCTCTCCAGAGGAGGTCCGCAAGCCCATAACTGACCCCTCCTCACTGTCGTGGCTGGTGATTCGCTCTTTCTTGCGGGAGATGTACCACCACCAGCCTATGAGCGCCAGCACTCCAGGAAGCGTATACGGAACAAAGGACCGGAACCTCAGTGGCATCTCCTCTAGACCCTAGCAGCTACACCTGCAGATCAAGAAAATAAACCAGTTAGTCAAAACGTGTCAAAGCAAGACGTAACACACACATTACAGTGCTGTGACGTTGCACTATAATGGACAGACCATAAACTTGACACTCATTAAGCAGAACCATTCTATCCTAAAACCAAAGTTAAAATGTACATGAAACAAATTTTTTTTTTAACCATATATATTACATTATCTACATAATGTATTACTTTAACATAAAAGTACAGTTTATCAAGAACCACAAATCAAAATTTAGTATCAAACCACTACTGATGTTGAATCTGACCTATTGGTAATCCTGTTACCCATTATAGTATAAATAATTCTCTTTAATTTTAATGTTTAGTGAAAATAAAAAATACACATGGGGGTTTAAACTATATTTACTATATTAGACACCGCTACTTAAATATTTAAATGAATAAATGGACATGAAATATTGATGAGTTGAAATATTTTATTTTGCAAGGAGAGACCAGAGTGATATGGGACAAAGTATTTCTAGCTGGAAACCAGTTGCAAACATTTGACAGACCAATCAGAAAGCATTCAAGACAGATGTGTAATAAAAGGTTTTATTTCTGGTTCAACATGTGTTGCCTTTGGGAACAAGTGAAAGAGTGGGTGACTCATCCTCATCTTGAGAAATTACACCCTGGTCACTCATTACTAGCTCACGGTTATGTAACATGCATGGGCATTAAATCTTGCATTGAATTATACACGTATGGATAATTATATAGTACGCAATTAAAAACTGTATCCTTCCAAGACAATAGATGAGATACAATCATAATGCAAGCAATCAATAGACATGAAACTTTAACAAAACAAAAAAGCATATCTTAACTTTACTAACATTGCATTCCATCTAGCATTGTTTGCAGAACTTTTGGTCAGGCAGCTTTACAGTGAGAGAGGGGAGACTTCTGGGCAGCCATGCTGAAACTTCAGGGACAATATCACATGACTGACATTCAACCTCAGAGGCTGCTGGGAGCTACGTGCCATGTCTACCTCACTGCTTGAATGGGAGGGGCATCCTTTCAGTTAAAAAAGGACATTCGTGCATGCCTTTCCATCATGGGAGCAGCATATCCCAGTCTCCAGAAGAGGAACACCACATATACAAACCCCTCCCATTCACTCCTGTACATAGTAACCAAAGATAAAGGGGTTTCCGTTTCGCTTCAGCTTTCAGATAGGGTTTCAAAAAACAGCCTCCCAACTGTCAATGAATAATGACTACAGCACGTAGCATATGAACAAATACACTGAAATCAAAGTTGGTTCTAAATATGCTACAAATGTTTTGAAAAACAGTAATAAGTACAAAGCCATGTTTTGAACATGGGGAAAAAGATGCAATGCTCTTTTTCCTATAAAGGAATTAAATAAAGGATTTAAAGAAACTTAAGGTGTAAAATTAATAGAATTTATTGAAATCAATTTAAACTATTTGCAATTTGACCATTTCTAATTATTAGGAGGACTTGGTGACTAAAGCCCCGTTTAAGAACCATGGTAATAGCATCCGAAATCATATATACTATATCAGCGGGAACAATGTCAAGCATGCCGCAATATCATCAAAGTTGTAGCAGTCCCTGTGAAATATCATTACCCATGAAATATCATTTAGAGCCTTTGTACAGCATTGCAAGAAAACAAATTGTTTATAAATCACAACAAACCTTGCAAGGAAAAAAAAAGAAGATCATAAACCAAAATTTGGTCAAAAACTACATAGCACCCTACTGAGTGACAGCATTAAAGGGATAATTCACCCAAAAATAAAAATTGTGTAATTTACTCACCCTCAAGTTGTTCCAAACCCGTATGAATATCTTTGTTCTACTGAACAAAAGGAAGATATTCGGAAGTACAGATCTCGCTCCCAATTGACTACCATAGTATTTATTTTTACTACTAAAGGTAGTCAACGGGGGTCTGTTGGTTACGGACATTCTTCCAAATATCTTCATTTGTGTACAGCAGAAAAAAGACATTCATACAGGTTTGGAACAACTTGAGGGTGAGTAAATGATGACAGAATTTTCATTTTGGGGTGAATTTCCTTTGAGTTAAATTTACAATGCTGTCACCCATTCTGTTGTATTGTCCAACTCATTTCATACACCATGTTCAGTTCTTACATTTATTTAATATTGCTATAAAAGAAAGGTTTATTTTTTATTTTTCATGTAGTCTTAGACTACATTCAGACATAACCCATATTTTGATGACTAGATTGCAAAATCTGCAAACTGCTTAGAAAATGAAAACAAATTTAGCATTTAACTTGACCTTCTGAAATTGAAAAGCATCCAATTAAATAAAACGAAAGAATTTGTACCCCAAGTGCCACAAACAGCTTTCAATTCACTAAACAATTTCTATATTTCAGACATTATTAGTAACATCCACGACCCACTCTCCACAGCTATTACTATTCTCTGCTGAATGAAGGTGTAATAGTAATAGCTATGGAGGGCTGGTCATACAATCAAAGCTATTCAGCCATAATATTAATACTATACTGTCTGTTAGCGCTATCAGTCTCGAGAGCACGTTTCAAGAAGCCACGTTAAACTAATACAGTCACATGTTGTAGTTTCAACACAGAAAAGGACCCAAACTGATTCAGGAAGACAGTGTTCACCTTCAGCATGAGGTTAAATAAACGCTCGCCGAGTTAACGCTCGCTGTCATATCATGGCCTGAGCGCGTGCGCGAGCGGACCATAGAAAGAGAACCGAGCGCGTGCTGCACGGTGGCTGTTCGACCTTGGGGAGGTGTAGAGATAACGGAGAGGGCACCGTAGCTAGTCACTCGCGCAACACGTTACATACGAACCCATTGATCGCAAGTAAGCGGCTTACTAGTGCTGCTGCATTCAGAATACAAAAGCGAACCTCTGAACCCTCCAGCACGCGCGGTGATCGTTACGCGCACCGGCTGCTGGTGGAGAGGAGAGCCACAAAAGTGACGTGCGCGTTTGACCGCACCGGCAATGCAGCGAAAGTCAATAATATAACACGATATAATTGTGCATAAGAGTGCATGTCTTGGCTGAGAGAAATATACACATTGCGCCAGATGTCTGCGAGGTTGTAATGCATGCTGCGTGCGTTAGCAATCAAGCTAACTGTTCACTGCTGCTATAAGGACTAAAGGGCGAAATTAGTCAAATGTAAGCAGGATCTTTCAGTTTATGACAGCAATGAAACATACACATAACCGAGGTCATTAAATAAAGGAGAACACGCGTAACCAGTTAGCGAGGTGATATTGACCTACAGTGCGCGCGGTAGGCCGCTGAATGAATTACAACCCAATGCAGTTATTCAATCTAAAGTACTGACCGCTTCAAGTATCTCGACTTTAAAACGATTTCACCGGGGTAACCCTCCACCAAGTCCTCGTCCAGAGAGGCCCTGAATTATCCATGAGTTCACAGAAACCGCTCGTCCATGTGGCTCGGTACATAATTCAGCTGAATGAAGGTGTGAGTTGACTTAAAGGCGCAAAGACAAGAGAACAAAGCAGGAGAGCGTGTTTTCCCTGTCATTCTGCAGAATGACCACACAAATTACTATAGCCCAAAGTAACATTATGAACTGGACCTCAAAAATATCCAACTTACAACTCCCTATTGGGAATATCCTTGTTTCTAGCGGGTAGGAACAGCAACAAATCAGCTCCCAGCTTGTCAGCCTAGCCTAAAATGGTCAGGATAGTTTGTGAAACATCTAACCTGGTCGACCAGCTACTTTCTAACTTGAAAAAACAGGTAACTTGTTCCAAAACATGCTAACTTCATTCATACTAGCTGAAGGTGGTCAAGCTGATTTTTGCGATATGGTACCTGGTTTGCTAGCTAATAATGACGTCTAATAATTGCTTAATTAGACGAAATTAATTGACGTGCAGGACTACCATCCATTAGGAATGAACTCGGATCTGGCGACTGTTAGCCGCTGTAGCTAAAGCGTTTTCGGGATAGCGGATAGCACTGGCGCAATGTCAAACATACACTGTCGAACCAATGAAGGTGGAAACCGTTTGTCAAGATTAGGTGGTTGAATTTAGGATGGTTAATATCAGACTTTGTACGTTAATCATTGCACAACACCAGACAGCAGGACTAATGAAGAGAGGCGGCTAAAATGGGCTCCCTCTTTGCGGTATAAGCTTCACCTATCAACACATATGAAGTAAAACCCGAACACGCGATTTATACTCACTGTGTTTATGCGTCCCTCGCACCGCCACCGTATAATATTAATGTTACGTATTCAAGGCCCAGCACAATCCCAACGTGTCCCCCCGCTTCGTGTGTGTATGTGTGTGTGCCTCTTGTCTCTCCTCCCCACGTGTTGACCGTCCGAACGCACACTCTAAAAACAGAGACGCATCAGCTGATCAAATCTCGCGATACGTCCGCTCGCACTGTAAATGTATGGAAATGTCGCGAGATTATAATGGTCTCGGACTTCGCGAGGCTGTTGGGGACGTCGTTTAGTTATCACAATTTTGGGAATTATAACGTGACAGACAGATTTTAAAATAGATTTAAGAAACGGTAACTCAAAATATGTTTTCAGTTAAAGTTAAAAAAGCAAAAAGAGAAGCACGTATTTGATGTTAGCTATATTACACAGTTAGCTTCTAAACTTTGAACTTTGCCCCTGTACATGATAACGTCTGGTAACGTTACACTTCAGTATATTGGAGGTTTGGCATATTTTGAAAGATATGTTATCCGTCAAACAGTGTGCTATATTTAATCTAAAACTATTTTAAAAAGCTTACTGTATAATTATTACACAAGCAATTTGTATGACCTCATATTGAGACTATAGGATATTTAAGAAAACCTGGGGGGGAAAAAAGCAAACACTTGATTAAAACGTGACAAACTTAAATGAAACTCTGAACTTTCAAAGTACCTATATATTAAAAATATGTAATATATTCATATATTAAAAATCATATGAAAAATATAGGTTAAAATGTATCCATGTTATTTGACAGTTTCCCTAATGCATCTGTACATTATTCTATACACATTATTTAGCTTGTGAAATGACAATTTCACAATTGATAGTTAAAGACAAAATATTTGGGTCCTGTTTTTGAGCCACCAAATTGTCTTCTTGGTATTTGCATTAACAAAGTTGTTTTTTTAACTGTTATTTTGAATCAAATGCAACAGATGTCACAGTTGTGTTATACTTTTGTTTTTTAAATATATAAATGGGATGAATAGAAATATTACCAAACTCTTAACTGTTAGCTCCTTTACCATGAGAAATTGAGATTGTAGAGCAGATGGAGTTGTTAGAGTCGATGAGTTTAAAGGTGCTAAAGAGGATGTTTTGTTTTATACATTTTTGCAATATTACTTGAAACTGTCTTTACTAACTGATAAAAGACTATTTATTAGGTGCACTGAAAGGAATATTATTAATATACATCATCTGTGCACGAGGTAGGGCCTTAAAAACATCAGCCAATCGTTTACGCGATCATCGCGTAAACGATTGGCCCTCTGGCTTGTCAATCACTGCCATGACGTTCCTTGTGAGAGACGCGCGGCTGCGCGCTCCAGTAACTTTCCACACTCCACAGGCGCCGCATGCAATGTTTTTGTCAGGAGACAGGAGTAACAACTGCAGATTATGAGTTACCTGCGGTGAGTCCGACATAATGAATCACTTAACGATTGTAAGCCCGATTATGAATGTAAATTGATACTCATGACTGATCGCGCTCAAACGCGTCCAGTCAGAGCCAGTTGCGTTCAGTCTGCGATTACAGTCGGTGTTCAAATTCCATGTGAAAGTATATAAATCTGCTTCAGGAGCAGGAAACAATCGCTGTATGTTGAGCATAGTCTTAGAATGTTTTAGCTAGTCGTTAAATGTGTGCCCGGCTTAATAACACAGCGAATGCCGGTGGTAAACACTCGTGTTCCAATACTCGTGCACGAGTTTTGGGAGGCGTTCCCTTGAAAAGAGCTGTGAAGGAGGGGGGTTGTTCTTATGCATGCGCTCATTTTAAAAACTCAGTCGACGAAAAGATCCTCTGTACCACCTTTAAGCCACAGAGATTTAGATTTCATTACAATGCCCTAGAAGTGAGGTTATAGTCAAGTTTTCTGATACATTTTTCAATAAAACTTTTCAATGTGATAAACATCTGATGAACTACAGAATAAAATTGAACAGCACGGTAACAGGGTTGAGGGAAACTTTTATTACGAACACTGGTATAATTAAATTGCCATGTTATACATGTACAGCAACTAACCGCTTTACAAAAAAGCAAGTAATACAATATCACATATATTTACACTTGTATTTATATACCTTCCGATTTTACACAAACATATTTACAGGTGACAGATACATTGTTTACAGATGACCAATGCAATTAAAAATCTGGCAAATGCATCAGACAAACACACATCTTGAATTATATAAAATAAACCACTTTTTAAGTCTGTTTATGATGAGTACATAAGACAGTTTAATTACATATGCAATTTAAAAGGCTTAGGGGGCATATCGTGTCTTACCGCTGTCGTGGCAGTCAAGACTGTGCCTTCATTATGGTCTTAAAGTATTGAAATATCAGATTAGGTCAGTTTTAGATTGGTAGTAGCAATGCAACATCTAAGATTCAAGAGAAAGGATTTATATTCTTGTTATTCAGAGTAATGGACACAAAAAAGGGCAAATCTTACACTTCAAACACTCAATTGGGTCATTTACGTTCCTTCATTTTTTCAATTTGCTTTAAAAAAAAAAAAAAAAGTGTGCATTTGACATGGATTGATGCGAAATTCACCATTACGACATGTAAAGCAGGAATAAAAATTTCAAGTTTCATTTCTGATCATAACAAAACACTGTTCTGAAATCTGCTTAGTGCCCTAAAATAACTACAAGTCAGGATGAATGTACATTTTTGGATCTGCAGGAAAGTACGGCTGTAAAACAAACAAAAATGTAAAATAAATCTCCAGATAAAATGGAAAAATGACATCGATTTGGTCCCAATTTTAAGTGTGAAACATCTGGTACTCATGTATTTCAAAGCAATCTTTTCAAAAACATAAAATTAAAATTATGCATAAATATTCCATCCTCAAACATAGGGCAGGTACCCTTCTTTAGTAATACAAGTTTCCCTTTCATAACAATTTCAAAGAGCAAACACATGTAAGTTGAGTTTGTTACTAGGTACACTACCACTTCCTCCTTGTAGATTTGCAGATTGACGTAATAATGACAGAAAAATAATGCAGAAAACAAATATTGCACACAAAAATTGGCCACTTCAATTTTGACGGCCATTGTACTGCTAATGGCATCTTAACCCAAACTTAAATGGCACTTAAAATGTTTAATTTAGCGATTCACTGGTTAGGTGTCAAGAGAGAAAACAATTACATTAAATGCCAAAAACGTTGTTACAAAGCTAGTGAGAACTGTATGGAAGAAATAATTATTTTAAGGCATACAACATAGACTAGACAGACATAAAAATATACAAAATGGAGTTCACAACAGTTTCCCCTCACAATATTGCAAACTAGTCTTTGGTGCAGTGTTACTATGTCAGCGTGTGGTGGGATTGGGATCTCTGTGCCGTACGTGAGCCGGTAGTTAGACGGGAACAGGGGAAGGTGAACGTGTGCACGGATATTTCCTGATCACACACTTTAATCATGTGCAATTTGTACACACATATAGTGTTCAACGAAACAAATAAAAAAAGAACATATTGCACCACAGTGAGACGATGAATATTAATGCCAATTTGTCGTGTTTGATTTGTGCATTTTGGGAAAATACTACATACGGATAACATACTCATCCGCTGAATCGTTTTCGACGACTGATGATATAACGATCGCAAAGCAAACCTTCATGTGACTCCGAAAAGATTATCTACATTTACAGAATAAATATTTAGATGCTGCAATATGATATTCTCATATTTCATAGTCACATGGTACTGTTTACACCGTAGCGACGTATGAACAATATGGTAAATGTTAAAGCCGCAACACGTTTTCATAATTAGTACCTGTTTTCCCTTCCTTAGCAAGGTCTTGCCTATTTTACAAACTATACACAGCTGAAAACCCTGACAAAGGCACACAATGGATAAAATAAGAACCCAAAACATGTGATCGTTATTATCGTCAATAGTATAGTACACGTAGCATCTTTCTGTGTATACACCTGGATCACCATCCAGATTTCAAGCCTGTGGATATCAGGACAGGACAGGCCGCGTGTCCATCCCATGGCGGGTCCAGGACTAAATGGAAAAAGGCCGGATGCCAAGCCAAGATAATGAGCCTGTGAGTCTCCACACGGTTGGTCAACTGTTTGCTGTAGTGGTTAATCAGATCAGTTTCTCATTTATGTGTTTCTTTCAGACATCGATGAGGACATAATCTCAAGTTTGTGCAAAACGAAGAGTGGCCGCCTCAATTTAGCATTTCAATGTGGTCAGTCCCAAGACATTTTTGATGTTGAGTGCAACACGGAGAGTTCAGTGCATTCTCCAGACTAGTTCATTTAGGCAAGTATGTGGCAAGCTTCAACTGGTATAAAAAAAACAAACACTCAAGCGGTTCTTCAATGCAAGAACCTTGTTAAACCGGACGACGGAAAACAAAAAGGATTCGTGGAGAAGAATGATGGCCGCGGAGTAGGTAGAAACGCTTCAAATCTTCTCAGACGATCTTTTTGATGCTTGGCCGTTTGAAGCTGCCTGCACTACGCTGCTTCTGTACCTGGCTGGCTGACCCGTGTCGCGTTCGCCCACTGGTGGAGAGACTCGAGGTGGGAGAAATCTCAACGTTCTCCTTGTCGATGCCTGCAGGAGAGAGATGTTATGTAACACCACTGAATCGCAACCTTGAGTGCATAACTGTAGCCTATTTCGTATTTAAAACCTTAAAATTGAATCAATTACCTTCACAATATTTTATCTTAATTTAAATTTATCAAAAGCAAAAAATATTTTTAAACAATAACTAAAGGGTCAAGATTTTACAGACATGCTTTGATATGGAGTCTGGCTGTAAATACACGTAGTGATCAGTAGGTGTCTCAGTGCACAACATTTTCACACTGAGGAGAACGTCTCATGTAGGGATCCTGAGAGCGTTCATGATATAAGTGTGAGACATGAGTGTGCTTTTAAATTAAAATGTGCCTGTTGTTCTTGTGTCAATTATTAAAAGGTCTATATCAGTATTACTATTCTCATTGGGTTCAAATTCCCCAACTATAATAAAATAAATAAACTATAAAAGGCTTTTCACACTGGGTTAATATCTTTTTTTAACATTTCACACTTTTTAAAGGCTGTTAAAAGCTTTTAACTTTGGGTTATGGTGCCTTGCTCGGTGCTAAATCTGAATTGTGGAAAACCATGCGGTCCTGTAATAGACAGCCAATCATAAACTGCCTTAAATATCCATTTTAAATATAATTAAAAAAATATTTGTGTGTGTGTGTCTAATATATATATATATATATATATAAAAATTACAAATATTTTATTTTTTTGTGTAGTGTG
>RJVU01059775.1:5387523-5444530 GCA_003731715.1 Anabarilius grahami | reverse complement strand
AAATGGTTAAAAATAGCACAATTTCAAGTGTGAAAAGCCTTTAACGATGCTTTTAAAACTGCAAATGTTCCTCAGCTGTGTATGTAAGTGTTTGGCTAATACCAGGCCCTTGTGATCTCTTCACAGTTCCTGTTAAAGTAGCCCCTCTTGCTTTGATCTCACAGTAGCATCTACTACTGACTCCAGCAGCAGATTTACAATTCAAACACTACGAATGGCAGCAACTGCTTTTTTCACACAACGGAGGTCGATGAGTACCTGGGAGGACGAGGTGAGGTGGGAATACAGCTGACTTAGAGCAAGGCAGACAGGCTTCACACAGAGAGAGTAGAGAAAAAGAAAAAAAAAAGACAAAAAAAAAAGACATGAGTGACACATTCACAACTCAAAAGAGGACAGGAAGGACAGATGAATGGAAGAAACAGGAAATCAAAATAAAAAAATGGCAGCTTACAGATATATCTGACTGCATTTCACTCTTAACGTTCTGCTGAACAGTGAAGCTAAGAAGCAGTTGATATTAGCTCAAAAAGCAGATTAAATTTATATCAAAAGAAGAAATTAGTGAGAAGGAATGTGATTTAGACATTCACTTAAGTGCTTTCTGGATCATCTACTGACCTCTGTTACATATATGTGTATATAGAAATACCTCCATTATGAATATACACCCCTTAACGGCCAATTTAAACTGAATAGTATCACACTGCCACCACTGAAAAAAAGTAAAGACAAGAAATAGGCACTTAAATAAGTTACCACAGTTTGCAAACTATAGAACTGGACATTAATTGCCCAACACAGCTCTATAGTTTAGGTTTGTACCAGCTGTTTTCGGTGGCACCTCCTCTGTGGTTCGTGGATGGGAGAGAGTTGGGGACCGTCTATAAACTATAGGGCCCTCTGAACCGACAGCACATTCCCAATGAAAAGGAGACAGAATGCAGTGAGGTTAATGAAGATACAAACGCAAAGCAAAAGGTGTCAAATGCGCACACAACCACTGTCAAAGCCCTGCACGGTGGTCTAGTCTTCGTCTTGCACATCTAGCAAAGCCAGAGAAACTGTATACTGGAGACGCTTTTAGATATGAAAGCAGACAGAAAAGCGCTGACAACTGCGATTCCAAACAGCAGCGTAGCTACAGCTGTTACTGTGTTATTTTTTAATGCTAGGGAATGTTGCAATGATATTATGAGTGTGACGTGTAAAGTTAAGTGAGCGACTACGTACTAATTTGCATCTACATGTGTGAATTAGGGAATGAGTGTGCGTACGATGCAGGAAGTGAGCACTGACCTGGTGAGTGCTGTGAGGTGGCGAGGGATGTCATGGAGTTGGACAGGTTGAGGTTGGCCGTGATGCTGAGCTGACTCTGGACGGTGGGCGGATACGGAGAGGTGGGTGTGCGTAGTGACTCCTCCCCTCCTTCTTCCTCAATGCCGGGAAGGTAGGTGTCAATCAAAGCATCTAGGAATTTAACAACGAGCTCGGCATAGTCTGGAATTTGGGTTTGCTGTTGGAGAGAGTAAAAGCAGGTGTGATTAATAATCAGTTAGCATTATCAAGTTTGGTCCTTAGTAGGGCTGGGAGAATAAATCAATTCATCTTGGTTCGTGGATCGATTCTGAGATTTTCCGAATGCATTGAGATTCTATCTTGTATCGATTCTGAGCTTAGTTTTTAACAGCAGATGGTGCTCTAGTTTTTAACAGCATGCTCAAATGCTCACGAAGAAGAGCGCTCGTGCATCTGGCTATGTACTTGCACTTCAGAACACTTTTATGACACAAGATTAATTCAAACAGCCCACTGCAAACAACCTTGTAATTCACTTCAACCTTTTCGAACTTTATGAGTGATTATTTTATAGAAGGTTCAAGTGTTATGTGTAAGGAATTGGAAGAGAGCAGCGTACGGCTGTTTCTAAAGCACGCAGTGCCATCTGCTGTTAAAAACTAAGCTCAGAATCTATTCGAGGGAGAATTGCGATGGATTCGGAAAATCTCAGAATTGATCCAGAATCATTTCTTGATTCGCAATTCATTGATTTATTGTCCCAGTCCTAGTCCTTAGATATGCCACATGTAAATCTGAGGGATATTTTTCACCCATTTCGTCACTGATCATAAGTTTGATTACTCAGAAACATAACAGTATACTTCACAATAAATTTGAGCAATAGCAATAGTGGCAAACTGTAATGACTGGAACAAGATCTTTAGGATTCCTGTGGTGAAAACAAGTTGTAATGATTCTACTATTATTCTATTATTGGCTGTCAACAACATTCAAGAGATTTTAAGGTCAGGGTTCAACAATAAGGATGTCAGGCCAGTGTGGGATATTTTTGGGCCAGTTGACAGAAGTAACTTGCACTATTGGGCCAGTGGTTCTCTTCATACATTCCAACAATTAGGTTCCAACAACAGTTTGAATGTTGACCAGTTTTTTTGTTGTTTTTGTTGTTGTTTTCCAGCAATGCATTATATTATTTTCAAGCATTTAGCAATTTATAGCTGTCATGGAATTAAAAGTTGCAATATTCAAGGTATGACAGCATATTAAAAACAGGATTTTTTATTTATTTATTTTTTTGTATAGAAAACTCAATTTAACCATCTATTGCACACATGTTGATGGCACATGAATAAATAAATAAATTGGGGGTTCATTTGGGAGCATTTCATTGATTAAATAAAAATAAAAAAGTACCCCCCAACCTCCCATAGAGAAAATTATCACAAGACAATGCTCAGAGAGGATTTTTTTTTCCAAAAAATGTCAAGAAATCATTAAGTAAAAAGGGAAAAACACATGAAGGACATTGATATACTGAATTTGATCCATGCATGTTTGTATCATGTAGTGTGTCATGTCATATAATGTACTTCATGTAATAAGATTTCACGCTGTACGATACGAAACTTCAAAAAGCAGTTCTTCCCTGCTGTGAAATAGAGGTGTATGTTACAAAATTTGCACATCACTTTGGGTGTTCCTGCACACCCAGGAACCCTGCATCTTCCCATCTTATAACACATTATTGTCAATGTGAGGTATTGTCCAAGACATCCTCGAAAAGTACCCCTTATCTCACAATGTTACCCTGAGGCTATGAAAAGAAAAACTGAATTTCTGAACATGCAAAATAAAAACATAACTTCATAAAACCTGACAAAAGGCTTCTCTACACCTTCATACACACACACACAATTTTTTTTTTGTACAGTTCATGTCATTTTAAATAAGATTACTAAAGCAAATAATCTTGCCTTCTCACACCATGTGCTCTTGTGACCATGTGTCAGAACAGGACGTGTCCCACCTTCAAATGGTGCTTGATAGTGACTCCCACACCTTACTGGACTGTTCTTTGGAAAGGTACTTTTTCAACCTTTCTAATTGGTTGTAATCATTTAAAGGAAAACGTACTAAACATAGGGCTTAAGAAAACTTTCCGTTGCCCTGTGGAGGGTTAATGAAAACTGATCTATTTTTCCAGTACATAAAAAAATATTGCTAAAAATGAATAACAATAATTTATATAATACATTTTATATAATTAAATCTTAAAAGTGCACTATGTAAATTTTAGGAGGATCTATTGACAAAAGCAATATAATATACATAACTATGTTTTCAGTGGTGTATAAAGATCTTACAGAATGAACCGTAATGTTTTTATTACTTTAGAATGAGCCATTTCTATACATACACCACGGGTCCCCTTACATGTTAAGTCGCCATTTTGCGCCAGCATGTTTCTACAGCAGCCCTAAACGGACAAACTGCTCTACAGAGCGCGTTTGCTTGACTGGCTACACTCTGCTGTCTCAGATGACAACATCTTTGTCCTGTGTTGGCCACCGTAACTTCTCTATATTGCAATTCGCAATCTCACCACTAGACGCCGCAAAAATTTACACACTGCACTTTGAAGTTTTGTTATGAAGTCAGTTAATATATTGGCTGGGCAAGTAAAATAATTAGTGTTTGACAAGGCTAGCTAAATAAATAAATATTTTTCCAGCACACATTTTAATTCATATAATTAAAACAGACTTTTTAAGTAATTTAAATAATTAAACACTTTAAATATTATAACACGTTACAGTGAAAATATTGGCAAGGCTAGCAGAAAACATTGTGAAGAAAGAAAACATTTTATGAAAAAAATTTCAAGCACACAAAAATGTGTTTAAAAATATATAATTATTGAAATTAATATAAAAGTAACTGAATTTTAGGTAACACTTTGCTATGGGGAACAAATATTCACTATTAACTACGACTTTTGCCTCAATATACTCCTAATTTACTGCTTATTAATAGTTAGTAAGGTAGATGTCGTGGCATTTAAGTTTAGGTATGAGGTAGGACTTAGGGATGTAGAATATGGTCATGCAGAATATGGCATTAATATGTGCTTTTTAAGTACTAATAAACAACCAATATGGAAGCTAATAACCAACTGTGACGAGCAGGGCGGGCGAGAGCCGTGAGGGAACGGCGCGAGGCCGGTGACGCGAGTGTTAATGATCGTCACCTGTGAGGCGCACCGGCCTCGAGTCCCTCACGGAGGAGCTCCGGGAGCATAAAAGGAGGAGCGATGACAGTGAAGGACGAGAGAGGACCAGGCCTGGACTTTATGTTGTGTTTTATTATGTTTGTGTGGCCGGCAGACGTCCGCGATCCCCCTCAGCAGCGAGGGCTCTCCGACAGCATGTCCCTCCTTCCTCCCGGGTTTCGGCACCAATGTAACACAGTTCGTAAATACGGGAAGAAGGAGGCGGGAACCGGCGAACGTTCAAACAATAAACTTTAATATATAAATAAACCAAAAACCAAAACGAAAGTAATGCCGGCAGACCTTCGCGGACGTCTGCCGGCCACACAAACATAATAAAACACAACAAAGTCCAGGCCTGGTCCTCTCTCGTCCTTCACTGTCATCGCTCCTCCTTTTATGCTCCCGGAGCTCCTCCGTGAGGGACTCGAGGCCGGTGCGCCTCACAGGTGACGATCATTAACACTCGCGTCACCGGCCTCGCGCCGTTCCCTCACGGCTCTCGCCCGCCCTGCTCGTCACACCAACTATTTAAAAATGAGAATTATTCCCCATACTAAAGTGTTAGCGAATTTTAAAGTGATTATTAATATAATAATTTAAATGTATAACATGTTACAGTAAAAATATTGGCAGGGCAAGTAAAAACCTGCATTATGACAAGGCTAGAGGAAACAAATCATTATTGCTGAGCCATGAAAGAGAGAAAACACTTCCTTCAGCGAGGGATACATAAGCAATACATCTCTGTCATTTATGTCTTCTTAAACCGCACAGCAGAACTGTGGGAGAGTAACAGGCCAGAGACACCGGATGGGCGCAGGAGATGTTTGGGAAAGCCGTTTTGGTCAATAAATCTAGAAAGCGGCACACAATTCCTCCACTGCACTCCATTGGAAAATGAAAAGTGTTTATGGGAGCAGTTAATCATACCTTAGAGAATGGCCCGGCAAACCTCCAAAGGCCGTTGAAACCGAAGCCTGTGAGAGAGAGAGGTGACAGCAGAGACAGATGACAGAGCAAGAGAGTGATGAAGAGTTAAGAGAGAGAGAAAAAAAAAAAGGGGAATTGGTCAGACATCTGAAGGTAAGGTAACACTAAACAAGATGTAATAAAACCCTCTAAACTAGGGTTGACAATAGTTTAAATTTATTTAGTAATTATAGGCATAATTTCACAATGCACAATTCAACAATAATTAACAATGAATTTGAAATAATAATACTACTAAATTAATGCATTAAGTTGAAAGCCCTACTTTTGAGATAATTAGGAAAACATCGGCCAAGAAATCTGAATGTTAATAAATGACTGTAGAAATTGGCACTAGGTTTTACTCTGCAAGCAGGAAGGCTGGTATTGAGGGGGAGACTCCTCATGATAGACCACGTTCTGAATGATGCCGTGGACGGGGTTCAGGAGGTTGGGGTCCTGGCACATGGAAAGGACGGTGCTTAACTTGGAGTCCAGCAGGTTGTGGCTATGATAAAAAAGACACAAGTAGAATGAATGTCGAACTACAGGGCCAATACAAATATACAACTAAAAAGATAATTATCGTGAATGTTGCAAAAGCTAATCACTGAAGATTATCTAAGCGGATCTGAAAAGCTTGTTGCTAGGTAGGTGTAGTACAAAACAAAAAACACATTATTCAAATATTTTCTCATGGTATTCAATAGGCTAGTGGATTGTTTTTTTATATTATATGTATTACACTCAGGCCAAATACACCCTTGGGTATGAATCACTGTGACTATAGTGACAACTATGAATCATGATGTGGCTGTAATTACACAGAATTAGTAATGACAGTTTCCTTGTATTTAAGTAAATATTTCCTTGTATTTCAAGATAAATGAATCTCAGGCATTAACAAAAATTGTGGCATTGTTTCCATAGCTAGTGTATATATAAACACTTAAATTACACAAACATACACTACCACTCAAAAGTCTGTGGTCTTTAAAATGTTTGTTGTTGTTGAAAAAAATTAGTACTTTTATTTAGCAAGGATGCATTAAGTTGATCAAAAATGACAGTAAAGACATTCATAATGTAACAAAAGACTGCCATTTTTAATAAATGCTGTTCTTTTGAACTTTATAATCATCAAAATATCCTGGTTTACAATCACAGGAATTACATTTTAAAATAAAATATAAAACAGCTATTGCTCAAGGTAAACAGAGCTGCATAACCCATAACCCATGCTTATTTCTATTCTCTATAAGTCTGTTATTCTATTCCATTCGCTGAAAAACCTCAAGATCAACATTTAACCCTGAATCTCGTGAAATGTTTTTAGCGTTAGAAACAGATTAATAGATCTTAACTGAGTGATGTGTTGGTATATAATACTGCAGACACTCACACTACTGGAAAGACCTTGGGGAAGACCACACTGGCCTCAGCCAAATACTCGTACAGGATCCGCTGATGAAACTCATCCGTAGTATATTTCACCAGTGTGGCCTGCAATAAAAAAATAAAAAAAACTTTGCTATTCTACAGTACATGACATATAAAAAATATCATATAGCTTGAAAAAGAAAATAAAATCATCTTAATTTAACTTTCATGTGCTACAAAGAAAATGCAAAAAAACTTTCTATATACAATTTCTAATGTAATTCCACCTGCAAGAGGATTTAAAGCACAAGATCATGTGCAAAGGAAAGTCGCATGGAGCACACACCAGTACAGTGAGGAGCAGCGTCTGGATCTTCGGGTCTGTGAGAACATTCTCATCCAGGAGGACGTTGGATTCCGACACGGACACTTTGCGTAAATGGGAGTTGGCTATTCGCTGGGTTTCTGGAATGAAGAAGAGCTGTTAGCGATTCAATCTCTCTCATTTCTCATGCCTAATTATTATTTATTACACATAGTCCCTGTTTACACCTGGATTAAAATAATTAATTCACTTTGAAATGAAAATTAGCCCAAGATTTACTCACCCTCAAGCCATCCTAGGTGTATATGACTTTCTTCTTTCTGATGAACACAATCAGAATTATATTAATAAATATCCTGAGGCATCCAAGCTTTATAATGGCAGTGAATGGGACCAATGAGTATGAAGCTCAAGAAAGTGCATCCATCCAAAGAAAAATGCACTCCACACGGCTCCGGGGGTAAATAAAGGCCTTCTGAAGCGAAACGATGCGTTTGTGTAAGAAAAATATCCATATTTAACAAGTAACAAGTAAAATATGTAGCTTCCAACAGACCGTCTTCCGTATTCAACTTACGAAAAAAGTGTAACTGACACGTATCGTTTCGCTTCAGAAGGCCTTTATTAACCCCCTAGAGCCATGTGAAGTATGTTTTGCTTTGAAAGAATGCATTTTCTTCAGCTTCATACTCGTTGATCCCGTTCACTGTCATTATAAAACTTGGACGCGTCAGGATATTTATAAATATAACTCCTGATTATGTTCATCAGAAAGAATGGATGGAAAAAAAGGATGGCTTGAGGGTGAGTAAATCTTGGGGTAATTTTCATTTCAAAGTGAACTAATCCTTTAAGATGCTTTTTTGTCGATCGGATCACAAGTGGACAACGCTAAATAAAGGTGTAAATGGGGTGTTAAATGTTTTGAGCTTGTCCACTTTCAACCACTTCCAGAGGTAGTCGAAAACACATTAGACCAGATTGCTTTCATAGTGTTGACGCTCATGTGGTCGAATGTGTTCGAACAGCGCAAAAGACCGTCTACTCTCCGCCTACTGACCTAATGCGTAAACATTACGGGAAGCGCATTAGCCAGATGGGATTTAAACCTTGTCAGCTGAAGACCCAAGTTTGGTTTGAAGACGAAAAATGTACCAAGCACAATGTTCTCACCATTCCTGATTTCTAACATGCACTCACTGCGTTCAGCCAGTCTTGCAGCTATCAGAGCAGAAATCAAAACTGCTGCTCTCTGTATGTTTTTCCCATTGTCTGTTTTGTCCGTTGATGGGAAGATCTAAAAAAAAACATTTACCAACCCATAGACCCTCCCCTCAAAGCAATAAGGAGGGAAGTGGTTTAAAGTGGACAAAAGATATGGATTAAAACACCAGGTGTAAACGGGTATGTGTCTCCCTCATCTACTTGTGATACGATCAACCAAAATACCAGGTGGAAACAGGGCCAAAGACTGGCCATCACACATTTGATTGGTAAGTGCAGAAAAACTCACCGATCTCATAGTCGTTTTCAGAAACCCGTCTCATCTTTGGAGGCGTAGTGATGCCCGACTCCATGTCTGGTCTCTTCGGGGCTTTTGAGTCCGATATTAGGTGATCGAAGCTCTTTCTAGTGCCTAGAATAAACATAAAAACACTCAAGAAGGAAGCTATAGTAAAGCTGGAGCATGTTCAAAAAACACTTTTAAAGAATGAAGCCACAGACCACTCATACCCAGTAGTTTCTTTGCATTGGCTTGCGACGGCTGGCCCATGTCCACGCTCATGGATTTGCGTGGGCGAAGGCTGGTCTGCCCCATGGCAGAGTATGGAGGTGCAAGGTTGCGCTCTGACACTTTTGGAGAAGCCCAGGGCTGGTTTTCACGCAGTAGCCTGACACTTTAGAGAGTGTGAGAATCAACAAAACAAAAAAGTCATAAAAAACAAACAAAACAAAAAAACAATACAGTGTGGTTGGAAAGGCAAGTGAATGGTAGAAAGAAAACAGGAAAATTTATATTACCTGCATCCAGGTTCCGTTTCGAACACAGTGAATGTGTCCATTGGAAAGTTCTCCATGGTAACTTCTGAAAGCAGCAATGACTTCCTGTGCTTTAGACTGCAGCGGCTCCTCACCTCCTCAGATACTGTGAGCAAAGCTGAAACACAAACATCAACTTTAGATGTTTTCATCCGAATTTAAATACAAATTACTTCATAACAGGTTGTGTTGGCTTTAACTTACCTGCCAGATAGGCCACACTCTGTGTGTTCACTTCAAACTTGTCACAGCTGCGATGTTTTCCCACCAGGCCCAGGAGCGTATGAAGGATACGGACCGTTCTCGCCACCGTGGTGGAAGAAGGATGTCTGTATCCTACAAGAAAAAAGACAGATGAGGAACCAGAGAGAAGGAAGACATTTTACTTATTAACATCAAATGCTTGATGGGCACTAAAACCTCAAGCATTTGCAACAGACCAATACATTAATTGGTCTGTTGATACATATATAGATGTCATCAGTTATCGTTGTCATCCTTAGTTCATCAACATAGAATAGTTAAAGGGGTCATGAACTGCATTGTTTTATTGTTTTATGTTTCCTGGGGTGCACTTACAATGTTAGTATGATTTTTACATCAAAAATGTCTATAATTTAGAAATAAAAGGCATTTTTCCAACCCTGATTTTAGCCCTCTTATTTGAACGCTCTGTTTTCAGGGGCATGTCTGCTGTGAGACTGCTGTGATTGGCTAACATGTTTGTATATGAAATAGCTAAGTATTACATGTGGAACTCTCTAGAAAACTTTTAACATGTTTTTATTATTACAGCTCTCAAGGTTAACTAATCGTGAAAAGTGTTGATTATAGCATTACACTTACATCTGTGGCATTATATTTAGATCGTGGCATGAAAGGTTGCAGTGATGAACATTATAATATAATGTACCGAATACAAATATTTAAAGCTCAACTGAGACATTCACATTGTTAAAAATAAATAACCATATTCCTAGCATTAGGATCCTTTGAAAGGTAATGTTATTTTTAGTCCTGTATCCTGATTCTCTTCTCTCCTCGTCATCTCACTAACACGCCAGTGGGCGGGGCTAATGTTACAATGATGAAGTAGACATTGATTTTCTTCAGCAGAGGCGGGCTTTCACCTAGCTATCACAGACAGGCACATTCCACAACGAATCGTTATCTGGGCTTGGTTACAATAAAAGCTGTTTTTGGACTAACAAGGAAGTACGTTCACAGAAAATAGCTTCCGCGTTGCAAAATAATGTGGACAGATGATCTTTTAATCATTACCTTTGAGTAAATGCCCCACTAATGCAAAGTTAAAGTTGGAGGCAAAGTTGAGTCCCACAAAATGGTCCATTTGTTTACAGTGCCATTCCAGTGGCTTCCGGATCTCCATGAAGACCTCCTCAGGACTCTATAAAAAGTTGAAAACATGTTTATGAAGATAACTGCTTTGAGTTCTTACACTCCAATACATTCTACCTTGATTTTCTGAGAGGCTGTACAGAGCCAATGGGTGGAGCTTGAAGGTCCAGCCACACCCTAAACCTAACCCTATCCCTAAACCTGCTTAGGTTAAGCTTCACTCATTACGTCCAGAGATGGGGAGCTGGACGTCATTTGGCTCTGCAGTGATCACCACTTGGATGTTTTATCTATTTATGTGAAATAATATTAAGGATATCAACATGTTTTAAGTCTATGGTTGTCTAAATGTGTATTTCAGTCAGGCACCTTATCATTAAACACCCGGAGGCTGTCCAGTGTGTGCAGGTTCTGCTCCATTAGGGCAGTACCGGCGGAGTACAGATTCACTTCATCCAACTGAAGTACAGCCACAGCCACCCAGAACAGAGCTTTATGCATGGGAGAATCCTGCAGATCATTAGACAAGCACACACAAAGCTATTAATAAGTGAAGTGTGTCATTTCTGAGCCACCTAACGGAAATGCAAAAATATATTCAAACAGGTTTCACACATGAACATACTGAGAGAAGTAAATTAAAACATTGTTACAGTCGTATAATATCATATGGTCTATTATACACTGACATAACTGCTGATGTTTTAATAATTGAATCCAGCACACAACGAGACTGCACCTGATCGAGGAGAGGCTGTAGTTTGGTGAGAGCGATGACAGTGGCCTCGATGAGAACCTGGCTGTTGTAATTATCCGGCCCCTTTAAGCAGCTCTCCAGCCCCTGTGCAGGAACAGCATTAATCAGACAGAGCGACGGAGCATGACGCCAGCAAATAGTCTGAGCGAATGACACTAAAGCAGTTAGACTAGCGCACTGCATTTCTGCTCAGACCTGAATCACACTGAATATACAACACAAATATTCACAATTTCCAGGCAAAATATAGTCACAATACTACAAAAGATGCCCACCGTTCATCTTCAAAACACAAATGAAAAAATTTGAATCTAATCTGAGAAATTTCTGTATTCTCCATTGACAGTCCACGCAACTACCACTTTGATGCTTTAAAAAGTTCATAATGAGATCTTAAAATTAATCCATATGAATGGAGTGGTTTAGACCAAATTTTCTGAAGAGACTTGATTGCTTTATATGATAAACAGAATTTAGGCTTTTATTCACATATAAACATTGATCAGCAAACATAAACAGAAGCTTAACCGTACTTGCTTTGATGTGCGAGAACCAATGAGGTTTATTCTCGCACATAAAAGCAAGCACGGTTCTTCACGGTTCTTTCTGCATCCTGTCGACAACCTCAAATCAAAAATTAGATTGGATACTTATTCAGTTCTAAATGGGGCACAATAATCAAAGTGAATTAAAATCATACCTAAAAAAAGCAGATGAGAGAAAGACAACTAACCCGATCAATGCTGAGCAAAGGACTGGCTTTACTGAGAATACGAATGATCTGTTTGAGCTGCCCGTGAGTCACACGTTTACTGATGCAGCCGAACACCACCAGAGCCCGTGGCTGAAGAGAAGGGTTATACTGGAATGCAAACCTATCCAAGAAAAGAAAATGTACATTATAAGGTGATGCAACAGATTTTGTTATTTTTATGTGATTGCACTATGAATTTCAGCTGCAATTGCTTAAAAAAACTCTTGTTTTCAACATACTTTTGTGCCAATTCAGTCCACTGATCAAGCCATTTGCATCCGGGAATGTCCCTCATACAGGCCTGGGGAAAAACAACAATTGTTTAAATAACATATACATAAAAGACTTCAAGACATTAGACATAGACATAGAATTTAATGGTGTTACGTATCAGTACATAATAAAATCATCTGGTCGTTAGCAGGTCTTAACAATAGTTAAATGCCACTTCAGATGAACAACAACAAATTACATATTACACCGTGTCGTTATTTAACAAAAATAAAGCCAAAATGGAAAAGCTATGGGTGATAAACTAAGTGCACCCTATAATTCAATTGCGTATAGAGCAACTTTTAGCAGCAATAAGTTTAAGGAATAAGGAATCGTTTTCTGTATGACAGTATCAGTCTTTCACATCATTCTGGAGGAATTTTGGCCTGTTCTTCTTTACAACGTTCAGGGTTCATTGAGGTTTGTGGGTATTTGATTATGCACAGCTCACTTAAAGTCCAGCCGCAACATTTCAGTTGGGTTGAGGTCTTAACTGGGTCATTGCAAGACCTTGATTCTTTTCTTTTTCAGCCATTCTGTTGTAGATTTGCTGGTGTGCTTGGGATAATTGTCTTGTTGCATGATCCAATTTTGGTCAAGCTTTAGCTGTCGGACAGATGGCCTAACGTTTGACTTTAAAATACTTCGGTATACAGAGAGGAGTTCATGGTCGACTCTAGCTACAAAACAAGCCCAAATCATCACCCCTCCACCACCATGTTTGACAGCTGGTATGAGGTGTTAGTGCTGATATGCTGTGTACTAATGGTATGACCAACATACATTAAATCGTATTAATATTTCAAATATGTTTGAAATGCCACCTATAAAAGTTAGCATTTAATTTCTATATTCCTTTATATTTAATAAATTAGGTTTGCCATAACATTTTTAAAATATATTACAATAAACTGTTCATTTCAATTGTAATAATTTGTGCTGCCAATCAAATAAATTACGAATTAATCACACATTTCTCTAAAATTCATTGTAATTAACATATATATCATTTAAAATTTTAATATACCTGTATTTTAATATTATAATATTTATTTTTACACATTTTTTAATAAGTACTATGAATGAAGGCCTGTATCACCGATACCAATACTGCTACTGATGACTATATTAAATAGATTTATTTCTCAATTTCTGAGATTGAGTGAGTGTGTGCTGATCCATTTACACAAAACACAAAATATATCCTTTAAATGGATAAACAGTGCTGGAGAAGCTTGAAAATGACATCAGAAGTTAAACAAAACAAAAAGTGGTTAGACAGCTCACTTCTATGTTGGTAACTGACCTCCATGATCTCCAAAAGAGCCTCTGTAACCGTTTCCAGGGACGACAGAGCAAAGGTCTCTCTCTCGTAGGAGCCGGGGGAGAATGAACGATCTCTGTAGCTGGAGCGGAAGGCTATGACCGCAGCAGATTTGACCTTACTGATGCCGAACAGCAGGTAGAACTTGGGCAGGGAGAACTCAGTCAGACTCAGACGCAGCACCTGTTTAGTCTCCTCTGCAGAAGCAAAAACAAACACAGCAACAAATCAGACACTTTTTTTTCAATCATTTTTTTAAATAATTTTTTTATTTTATTTTATTTTTTTTCAAACAATTAATTCTGGTTTACTTATTTCATACCTAGAAGTACATCTGTACATCAGTACAGACCTTCATTCATAGTACTTGCCATTAAACATCTAAAATATACTATATTACAAATTTTAAACCTCAAGTAAGATTACAGAAAACTGTATTTTTTTATTTTTTTGTTATTTTTTTAATCGATTGACAGCACTAATTATTACAATTTAAATTAACTGTTTTATTTTAATATATTTTAAAATGTAATTTATTAATGTGATGGCAAGCCTGATCTATTAAATATAAAGAAATATACAAATGAAATGCTAATTTTATAGGTGGAATTTCAAACATTGAATATTAATAACGTTTAATATGTGTGGACATACCCCCATATGTTAGGTATATGATACATGGTTATGGGCAATTCATGATAAAATTATTAGAATTTCATACTTGGCATAAGCAGTCCTCAAGCTTGAGTTAAAAAAAAAAAGAAAAGAAAAGAAAAAAAACTGTGATCATTCCTTACATGTTTAAAACATTTCCAAACTCGTATTTATTTTTAATATGGAGGAAACAACCCTTAAAATCCTAATTTTCTGTGACTTCTTGCTCACCACTGAAGTTAAGCTGTGAGCAGGTGCAGAGCGAGTGGATGATGTTAATGACGAGGCCGTGCGTCGACGCTCGGAGGGACAGCGGGCCGGTGGCCACCAGCAGGGTGACGACGTGGAACAGGTAGGGCAGATGAGCGGCCACGTCCAGAGAGTTGTTGAAGGAGAGCATGAGCATGTAACGGGCCAGTATGGCGATGTCGTCCCACATCAGGTGCTGCTCAAGGGTGGGAGTGGGAGACAGGCACGTCTTATCGATGATCTTACACATTCGGCCAATCACCTGAGAGATGAATTAAAAAAGCAATTCTGTTGTTACATTGCAATTATGTGCAATTTAGTGCTAATAAACAATATAAGAACTCAAGCTTGAAAATGAAAACTATTAAGTCTAATTGAACACTAAATCAAACAAACATCATAGAAGCAGTTTAAGTTTTCAAAATTATCAAAATGAGGACTCTTTGCATAATTTATCATTTCAAACTAACTTCAAATCAGAAAGTCATACAACATCAAATAGAATCCAGAAAATGTGCCCTTTATTTTTTTTACTCTGGTGACATGCACCTAAACATTATTTGCTCTCTCAATAAGATTATACTTGGTCCCTCACTTAACCTCAGAGTCCTGCTGTGATACGAGTCTTAGAAAAGCAGACGCAACAACTGGACAAAGCCTGTCCTTGTGCTGCTCGCTGTGACATCAGCAGTGGCTGGCACATGCTAACCAAACAATATTTGGCTTTTCAGCATAACTGAGCATTTGGGAAAACAGCTAAATATGTCCAACTAGTTAAAAAAGCAGAACATATCTGGTAAAGGTTACTGCGTCAATCAAGAACCATAAAGATAGAGACACTAGAGTTACAGGAGTCGCAAATGTGTCTCTCCTTCTGCCCAAGTGTCTGACAATGACGTCCATTGAGCGTAATGACTAACAGTTGCCCATATAATAGGAGCGACTGCCCCGCTAGCTAACTATTGTCTGTCTGTGCGTACACATACAAATTGGGCATTTGTGCACAAACACTTAGGATAATAGATGTTGGGTAGAAGAGCTAGTCAGCCTGGATAAGATCACAAGAGGAATGATTAAGGAACAGAAGAGCCAGAAACACTTTAAGCGGTAAGTCGAAATCTGTTTAAAAGAGTGTTAATGGGCTAGAAAAAAACCTTTTCTAAAACAAGATTTTTGCAGACATGTTAACAAGAAATAAAACTTGTTTGACTAATAATTGAATATTGTATATTAAATAGGAGTACACATTTCAACTGAAATTGTATGAAATTATGCAAAAATGGATACAATATAACTGAAGCTGTTTCAGGGCCTTGATTTCACTGAATAAATGAGTAAAATATATGTTTACATACATTATATATATATAAAGCAAAATAATTGAATTGATTGTAATGCAATAATATCTGCGCTTACAAAATGACTCCATATTCTGTTACTACAGTACAAAAGGAAATAACAAAATGGCTTACATTTTGGTTTTTGTTCCGTTGCATTTTCCACGTTTTAAATAATTTATTGCCGGTCAGTTTTTAATATTTCAATATCTAACTGAGTGCTGTGTTACTAGGTTATCTTAATCTCATATTAAACAATATATTAAAAACATATATTGATAGGGATTTACAATACAATATGGTGGCCAAGCAGTAAGCGTTTACCTTGCTGGACACCAATTTGACATTTCCTGAAGCCAGGGCTACAGCTGTGTCAGCCATCACTTCAGCCTTGATGGATCCCAAACCTCCAGTAGCACTGGTCTTTATGAAGCTATCCAACACCACATCCAGCAAGTCTGTGATCTATACATGTAAAATAGTGCAATCTGTATTTGCTAACTAACAGAGATTCCTTGAATTACTGTAGAAATATACAGGGGTGTTACAGTTTGAAGTCATGTATCATTGTAATGCCTGTTACAGCAGATGTCTGCTGAAAATGTTTGAAACCTTTAGAATGGAATAAGTTCGTAAAATCAAATTCAATCAACATTTACGAGGGTTTGAAGGGCCTACCTGACCCAAGCTGCCCCATATCTTTGCCTGTATGGAGGGGTACATCTGCTTCTCATTGATGGTCATTGTGATAAGCTTGTCCAGGATAGCCGTGACGCGTTGTCGTTTGGCATCGTCATTGTGTTTACAAAAACGCACCAAATTACGGAGCCAAGGAGTCATATACTCCAGACACAGATGCTTCAGCTCAATACCTAATGGCCAACAAAAGACATTTTTGTAACAAATTACTATTGTTCAAAAGTTTAAGATCAGTAAGATTTTGTCTTTTATGTTCTCTAAGGTAGCATTCATTTCATCAAAAACACAGTAAAACAGAAATAGTGTGTATATTACACTGTAAAATATATATCTTTTTTATTTTAACTTTTAAAATTTAATATATTTCTTGTGATGGCAAAGCTGAATGTTCAGTCTTCAGTGTCACATGATCCTTCAGAAATCATTCTACTATGATGATTTGGTGCTCAAGAATCATTTCTTATTATTATCAATGATGAAAACAGCTGTGCCGCTTAATTTTTGTGGAGATATAATACATTTTTTCATGATTCTTTGATGAAAAGAAAGTTCAAAAGAACATTTATTTGAAAAAGAAATCTTTAAAATTAAGAGTATTTACTGACACTTTTGAACAATTTAATGCATCCGTTAAAAAATTGGTAACACTATTTTACAGTGTCCTTGTTACACATGTTACATATATTTACTACAGTAATAACAGTAAATTATGCACAATAACATGCAACTAACAAAACCAAACCCTGATCCTAACCATAACCCTATTGTAAGTACATGTTGTTCATTTATATTACTCTGTACTTAAAATGTAAAATTACACAGCAATAAGGACAACGTAAAATAAAGTGTAACCAAAAGATTGAATGATAGTGTATATATTACATAAAAATGCAGAATGATGGGTGTTTTTTTTTTTGCTTGTGACACTAACTTGACTTGCTGAAGCCAGAGATGCACTCTTCCAGGAACTCCAGAGTGAGGTGGGGTTCGTTAGCTGCTAGCGTTTTGCTAATGGACACAATAAAAAGGGTGTTGTTGGCTGGGATGCACAAGCCAGACGTTTCCAGGAGTTGGCCCTCAATCTTTAGGTTGAAGGTGCAAGTTAAGGCACAAAGTAGATTGTATGCAGCTGACCTGTTGAAGGAGTTAACAGCTAGTCATTTTCAGAAGCACTAATTTACTTTAATAACATGTTAGTTTCCATATTTGTAGGAATTAATGTGGTTTTTCATTTTTAAATAACAGGTTTATGATTCTAACTGTGGGGTGGCAAGTTCAAGAATGGCCCCAGTTGAACTGAAGACACAAAGCAGCAGTATTAGCATTTCTAATCAGTTCACCACAACAAAGACAGAAGCCTGCGAATAAAAGTCTCATTGTCACAACAACAACAGCTTGATGCATTGGACGGTTCAGCCAAACTCAAGTTGTTGGGCTGAAAACAGCCTGAGCATGGCCGAAAACTCAAGCTCAGTGTTTCTCACCTCAGACTGGGGTCAGAGCTTCCCAGGTTGAGCAGGGCGATGTTGAGCAGGGTGCCAGGAACATCTTTAGGCCTGATCTTGGTGTGTTGAGGAATTGAGTCCGGTTGGGAAAGCTCCCAGCGTGTCCGGATGTGGATGATGGACTGAACGATGGCTTCGCACTCCTGGTGCATGAACGTAAGAGGAGTGCCCTGGTTAGCAATAGTCAGAGTGAACTGGTTCTCGTCCACCAGGCATATCTCCTCAATCTCTGAAGCGTAGTATATGTCGTTCAGGAAAACGGGCTGTCCTAGGACACGCGTGCGTTCGGCCGAGGTCACTTGTACAGCTGTTGATCCCACCTAGGTAGAATGGGCAATTATATACAGTCAAACCAAAATTTATTCAGACACCTTGAACATTTAATTCATTATTACAGTTTATTCACTATAGTTTAAAAAAATGGTAATAAAATATGAGAAGATCTCAGAGTTAAACGGTGTCAGAAATTTTTTTTTTTTAATTATGTCAGATAACACTTAAGCAAAACATGGTCCGGTCAAAGTGTCTGATAAAAATTTGGAACCAAAAATTATTCAATTTTACTGGTAGTCCACTGTATCAAGAATTTTTGGGTATAATATGTCACAGTTTACATTATTTTGTCATCCTCACTTACATAAATGAACTATAGTGTCCTGCACACACTAGTAAAAAAATATATATATATCAAAAATGTCTGAATAATTTTTTGTATTATTTGTATCAGTACCATATCAGTTACCAGCCAATATTACAGATTTTACTTATCGGTATAGGCATTATAGAATATTTAATTGTGCACGGTCATTTCTTCTGTTTTTATAATTAGATTACCTTTGCTGTCATCCAATGCTCACTTAATCTTTAAAAAAAATTATAATTTAATAGTAGGTAAATCTTGATCTTTAGCAGATCACAAAATTAATATCCTTTTTTTATATATTGTCCATTACAATAATGTGATGCCTACATTTTTGTATAATTTATTTATTTATATTTACATATTTATTGTTTATTTTATTGTAGTTTATTTAGACAAAACTAGAGAATTTCAATATTGGTCATTATCAATTATCGGCCATAACATGAAAATCATCATCAGCTTTAATACTGGTGCATCCCTAAATGTCCAGCAGTAGAGTTAAAGTGATAGTTGTGAAAATTGTGTCATCATTTACTCACCCTCAAGTTGCTCCAAAACTGTATAAATTTCTTTGTTCTACTGTACACAAAGGAAGATATTTGGAAGAATGCTTGTAACCAAGCAGATCTTACCCCCCATTAACTATCAGAGTAGGGGGAAAAAAAATACTATGGTAGTCAATGGGTGGCGAAATCTGCTTGGTTACAAACATTCTTCCAAATATCTTCCTTTGTGTTCAACAGAACAAAGAAATTCATACAGTTTTGGAACTACTTGAGGGTGAGTAAATGATGACAGAATTTACATTTTTGGGTGAACTATCCCTTTAAGGAACATAGAAACTGAATAATGTAGCATATATTTGTACCTAAACTCAAAATAACATCTGGGTTGAGTTTTACAAATTTTTACCTTGATCGAAACCTTTGTGTCCTTATGTGCCAGTTTCAGGGCATTATGGAACACTTTGAGGTCCTCTTCCAATGCCAAGGTAGCAGCGGGCAGCTTCTGCTGCTCGGGTTCGATGTGTTCGGCTAGACGTGCAGGCGAATCGATAAACAGCAGCTTCTTGCTCCCTTTGAGACCCGTCAGGAGTCGCTCGTGGTATTTGGTGTACTCTCGCACCCAGGTGTTGCAGTTGTAGATGTACACGGCAGCCACATTCTCATAGGCAAAGTTTGGAAAGACCACAAACCATTTGGATAAGAAGTCTGTCTTAAAGCGGTTACTGGGGCCCACATGGGTGAGGTCTACTACGATCTCGTAGTGCTTGGCGTAGTAGGGTTTGAGGGTCAGCAGGACATGGTAGATCAGAAGGTCACCATTGATTTGTCCAGTTTTGAACCTAAGAGAAATAACAATTATAGTTCAGATTAGTCTTTTTGGTTCTAAAGCGGATGGGCTGCACATCTTTGAGAAGTGTATTTTGGAAATAATGTCCAAAAGCATACAAAAAAAACTATAAAAAGGAGCAATAATTGAATTTAAGGATATATGCCAAAAACAATACACATCAACTTTTACTTCAAACATTATAAAACACTTCAAGCATGAGCTGTCTGTTCAATTTCCCTTAAATGACAAACATCAGACAGCTTACACAAGAATGGAAACCTGTAATCCAAATATAACCATGTTTTCTACTGTTATAACCACAGGTCAAGAGCATCTCAACTGAAAAACACCTAAATAAAACCAAGCGTGGGGACAGGAAGTGATTGTGTTCTGCACTGTGATATATCAAGCCTCATTACTTCAGGTCGTTGTTCTTCATCTTCCAGCGCTCCGGATAAGTCAGTAAGAAAGCTTCTATATCCACTTTAGTAAGTACTACACCAATTATCTCTAAAGCTAATGTGTAATTGAGAGTTTGGAAAACAGAACGGAGGAAAACAAACTACTCATTAGCCTTTGTTAATCTTTTTATAATACTATATATAGTGGCTAAACAGTCCTAAATAAAAAGGTATTGTAACAAAATATTTGGAGCATTTAAAATCCATATACACCTATTAAAATTACAGTGATGAGTGTTAAATTATGTACGCTACCGCTCAATTGTGATTATGAATGTTTTTGAAAGAAGTCTCTTATGCCCACCAAGGCTGCATTTATTTGATCAAAAATACAGTAAAAAAACAATACACTGTAAAATAGTTTTTTTTTCTATTTTAATAGGTTTTAAAATGTTATTTTGTCCTAAATTTTTCCTAATATGTTTTTTTTATTATTTGAAAAACATTTTTTTTAACATTATAAAAGGTCTTTACTGTCACTTATGATTATTTTAAAGTGCTCTTGCTAAATAAAAGTAAACATTGCATCGTGCCTGTGAAAATTACTGTACTGAAAAGTTAAATCCACAGAATATTCAAAAGAACATGTCCTACTTAATAATGGTACTTTTTTTGTTACATAGATCTCAAAATACAGAGACAATGCAGACCACAGATCATCTCATGTACAACACCACCACTATCCAAGAGCAAGAAGACCTCAACATTTCATTTGCGACGCCGAGTTTGCCTGCAACTGGTGCCTCCGAGATCAGCTGCTTTATTGACGCCCAGTTAGCATTTATAGCGACTGCCACTGCTGGCGGCGTCATCCTGATCCTTCTAACCTCCACCATAGTGTTGGCATGTACCGTCTCCAGGCTGAAACGTCGTCACCGGACCCCTCGTCCATCCCGTAGCAATGCGGATTTGGTGAGTGGAACAGGCTATTGGGGTACCGAGAGAAGAGAGGGAGGAATTGTGGGCCCATGCGAAACCAGTGTTCTACTGGAGGACGTAAAGACCGATGGTGAGGAAGAAGAGGTCCAAAATGGTGCGGCAGGGCCAAGCCAGTACATCAACACTTCTAACGCCGCCACCGACTCGGAGAGCGTCCCGACAACCATGCAGAGCTCAACCTCTAGGGATTCATGCATAGATCCCATAAGTTTGGAAAACATGCCTCTGATGGTGTAAAGTATAAGAGTTTTTTTGTTTTTTTAATGCTGGGCTCTGATGTCAGGCAAAATTGACATTTTATTTCTCTTTTTTAAATAAATGGCTTCAACAGTTCAACTACTGCAGTAAAAAAATTAAGCTAACAAAAGTGCAGTTACAAGTGGTCTTACAGAATTTGAGGATTGTTAAACTAACTACAATTATCTGCTTATCCTGTTAAAAAGAAAATTTCTTGTAATATTTGATGAATTTGATGGGTCAGTAAATAGAAAACTTTGACCTTTTCACAGATGAGGTCAAAGCAGTTCTCAATCAGCTCTGGAGATCTGTTCAGTGAAGATGACAAGGACAATAAGTGAATGAAATATTGGTGTATTATATATTGTGAAACTGTTATTTAACCTCAGCTTTGTGTCACACTTTGGCTATTTTTTTTTTTTTTTTTTTTTTATATTANTTTTTTTTTTTTTTTTTTTTTTAAATATGACCAGCAGCAGCAGCATCTACTCAGATACCGATGAGCACATTCGCTGTAAATAAAAACCCAAATAGGTAACCCTATACACAACTGTATATAACAAAACAGGACAAGTGTAGGGTGTCATTTCTATGCCATTGCAGTCACCAAACTGAAGTGCAAAAATAATTACTTTTTGAAACATTTATCTGCCATTGGTCAGTCAAACAGTTTGGATCTATCAACCTATGAATGGCTCACTTATAGATGACTACCTGTAAAGCAGGGACTGCAGAAATCACGCACTTCAGCTTAAAAATAAGCAAAGCAATGCCATTCAACTTTCCAGATCATATAATAATGAGCATTCCTTAAAAGTTTTGTTATCTCAGAACTCTGACATCAATAAAAAATAAAATGAAATTCAATGCTAATCATAAAATTCTTGTCCGGTTTCTTATTTACAATATGATTTTGAAATTTCCTGAAGTGCTGCTTGCGGTGCAAAACTCACTGCAACGATGATACTGCTAAGGTAGTTAAATGTTATTGGTGGTTGGAAGGTGGGTGTTCAGTAAAAGGAACTTTCCAAGATAAAAAAAAAAAAAAAGACATGAGATAATTTCCCTTTATATGACTTCTGCTCTACGTTCTTACTATATATTCGTGAAGATAATAGCTCTTCCTTTTACAAAATGATCAGCAATGCTACAAAACAAACCTCAAAAAAGCCTAATATCCTGAGACAAGAGTTTAAGTAGAAAAACGTGCTACGGTTTCACACACTCTGTTACCACAGATTCTTTCCTCAGGAAAAAAAAACTTGCAGAAACAAATGCAGCCATTTCACAGCTTCATTTCCTGTCAAGTGAAGTGACAGTTCCGTATTCATCAGAATATACTTCAGTCTTTAACTAATGCTTCAGAGGATGCCTGGGTAAGATTACATTCTGCTGTTTTGTCTAGCATAAGCCAATGATTATATTAATTGACATTGCACAACAAAACCTTTAATTTGTTTTTTTTGTTTTTTTACATTTAAAGTAACTACATGATACTACAATATATTTAGTAGAAAACTAGTTCTCCAGTCTTGACTTTTAGCTAAATTCATTGTCAGCCACCAAGTATTCACTTTATATTAAAAAGATAAATATAAAAGTTGTAATCTGAGCATATTGCTTGTGACCTTTAAGAATTTAGGAGATAAAACGGTCTGTTGAGTCTTATGCGCAAAAATGTCTCTTTTTGGCAAGGTTCTCTAAGGACGCCATGAGGACTACTTTTTGCACACTTGTCTTCCTCTTCTCTCTACCATGGAGCCTAAACGGCCATTTAACAACCAGCCATAAGAATACCGATGTAGCAAACACAGCAGATGATGCATCAGGGCAGATAAACTACACTACTGATTCTGGTACAAACAACGTGGTTTCACTTTCAAGAAGTTCTCAGACGCAGCGAGGCATCGGGCTGAGGACACCCAACGGTGAAGACGATACATCAAATAACAGTAAGAGAAGGAACATACGTGACAATGAAAACAACTTGACGGCAGCACAATCTGAAGGGCAAATAATACAGGAAGAGGTAACAACTCCACAAAAGGAACTACAAAAACCGACAGAAGGCTCCCGCAGACCGCATACATCTCTTTTGCAAATAGAGAATGCTACAGAATCAAATGTCTCAACAGAACCACCCAGTGCCGCAAGGACAGGTGTTTTGTCACAAGAAAAGACAAGCAGAGGACCTATGGAGACACAGGAAGCCACTCAGGAAACACCTTCTACTTCTGGTTTCATTGGACTCCATAGTGTGCATACAAATAAAACAGTCTTGGAGGGCAACAACAATAATACAAATGGAGACGTTCATACAACCCAGCCCACAATGGAGACTACAGACCAACCAAACCCAATGACTCATGCCCACACTTCCGCAATAACAACGGCAACAGATTTCAATGAGACTGTAAGCACCAATGCTGTGAGAACCACAGAGAGGGGAGTCATCACAGACAAGTGGACAAAAATTCCTGAACTTAAAACTTCATCCATGATTAAGCCAACGAAGAAGTTGATGACCACTGAGAAAACCACCAAAAAGCTAATTTACCCTCCATCAAAGGATAACCAGCAAGCAAACCCAGGTCCTGCTGTGGCGGCTGTGATCGGTACCACTTTTGTCTTGATGTTCATAGCGATCATAGTTATCTTGTTAAGGAAGCGCAAAATGCAGAGAAAGCGGCTTGAAAATCCTGAATGGGCCGGACCCTCGCCGTTTCTGGATGGCGACGTTCAACCGAACTTGCCAAACATGGATGAGTCCGAGACCATCAACAGACAAGGCTTTAACCAGGTATCTATTTCCAGATACCTACCCCAACGGCTCTCCAAACACCTGACGCTCGGGAGGAACACAAGTGAGGAAGTTCTAATGGGGGACATCCTGCAAGGAAGCACATTTGGCAGACAAAATCCAGATGAGGTCCAACCCCCTAACGGGAAGCCAACACTTGCTCAAGACTCAACTGAGAAGAAGGAAAATGAAATCCAGGAAGGTCAAGCATCCGTGGATTCTCTGGACACCAAAACATCTGTGTCAGGAAGTGCACAAGAACCTGTAATGGAGGGCAAAGTATCAAAGCAGACTGATGACCTCACTCTCTTTCTATCTTCTGGCACGGACACTACAGTTAAACCTCCACCTTTAGTGTCAATAGATCTTGATTCCCTTTCAGAAGAAGCAGCTCCTTTGCAAACATCAGATGGAGGGATTGTTCCACCTGCTCCACCACTGCCCTAATCGCACGTAACAGACAATCTTCTCTGCTTCCGCCTCTACAAACCACTCAAATGAGATAACACACTCATATCTGCTTTCTAAAAGTCAAAATATGCAAAGACCTTCTTTTTTTTCTTTTTTTTGCAAAGGATTTACAACCTACTATGCTTGTTCAAGACTCTAAAAAGAAGACTGCTCAACAGGTGCGGTTTTCTTTCCTGCACTGATGTATTGAAACACATATTTCAAGACCTATTGAAGAGATTGTGTTATTTTATTATTCATTAGACTTAAATTATGTCACAATTGCTGACCATGATTTTCTGCTTGAAGACAGAGCCTGTACATTTTCAATGTGTAAATCTGCTAAAGGTTAGTCAAAGGCTAAAGATTAGTTATTTTAGCAGTTTGAAAAGCAACAATCTACTATACAATAACAAAATGTCTCATTAAAAGTTAAAATCAGTATGTTATGGTGTTTCAAGCCTTGGTCAATGCTGTACTATTCCTCAGGTAAAACGGTTTGTGGTTATAAGAATGCATGGCTAGCTTGGACAAAAACCACAGCATGTACAATCTTTGTGCCTACATGTACTGCTTCACGGGTGTAAACTAAAGAGTGAATTTAACAATAATGGCCAGTTTTCTAATTAATTACTGCACTGCTAAAGCCACTGTGTGCATGTTTGAGCTTCAAACCACGAGAAACTCTCAAAAGAACATTACAACAGACAGCACCAGCTCACTCCAACCACTCACTCAAAATAAAAAAGTGTTGCAACAACACGATCATGCTTCCTTCTTTCCTTCAGCTGTAAAACAAAAAGCGTAAATGTTATTGTTTAAAATATTCAAATACCCAACCTTTATTAAAACTTTATTGGGTAACACTTTACAAAAAGGTTCATTAGTTAAACATTAGTTAATGTATTAACTAACATGAACTAACCATGAGCAATACATTTGTTACTGTATTTACTAATCTTCGTTAACGTTAGTTAATGAAAATACAGTTGTTCATTGTTTGTTAATGTTAGTTCACAGTGCATTAACTAATGTTAACAAGATTTGAATAATGTTTTAGTAAATGTTGAAATTTAGATTAATAAATGCTGTAGAAGTGCAGTTCATTATTAGTTCATGTTAACTAATTGTAGTTAACTAATGTTAACTAATGAACCTTATTGTAAAGTGTTACCTTTATTGTAACATTTTTGGAGTTCATCTAAACTCTAATGCCAATTAATCATATGAATAATTAGCATCAGAGAATACAATTGCCTGTTACAATCAATTTCTTTAATTATAAGTAAGTACAAACATTACGTCTGTCTGAAAGAAGCAAACAAAGTTACTTAAATCACACAAATAAAATATAAAGATTAGGACAAGGGATACAACGGACACTCACTTGACTGGATATTTATAAAATTAAGATTCACAAACTCCAGAAGAAAGATGTTGTCCACTGTCAGACTATATTAAAGGGGTGGTTCATTGCGATTTCACTTTTTTAACTTTAGTTAGTGTGTACTGTTGCAGCTTGAGCATAAACAGTATCTGCAAAGTTACAGTGCTGAAAGTTCAATGTAAATTGAGATATTGTCTTTTAAAGTTATGGCAGTTTAATGCCTACAAAAACGACCGATTTGGACTACAATGAGCTTCTTCCCGGGTTGGTGACATCATAAACCCTGCAAAACACTGCTCCCGGGAACACGCAACAAAGTGGGCGAGGCCATGTCGCACGGCATATGGAAGCGGAAGAGTTGTCTACACTGGACACGAGCGGCACGATGCGTCAAAAGATAATAGAACCCATTATAATAATCAGTGATATTGTCTACACCAGCACTTCTCAAAGTCCGGACTCCGGTCCGGATCCGGACCCGGAGGGAATTCAATCCGGACCCGCCTCCATTTCATATTTCAACAGCAGTAATTGTGTGTAAGGGATTAAAAGTCTGGATTTCCTACTTTGATAAACGCATGTCAAAATCATTTGTTTAGTGTTTTATGTCTTTTTGGAGATGGTCCGAAATTAAAGCGAAGGCGAGATATTTAAAGTTTTCCTCCGTGATTCAGTTGCCATGACATCCAGTGATGTCAACACAGTGTGTGATCTGATGGCAGCAGTACGCTCCTTTGAAAGGCGACTGGAGATCTTTAAGAGTGACATCACAGGGCCACATATCCACTTTCCAACTCTTCTCCAGCAGACTAATGGCAATCACCATCGTCACCATCTTTCTTTTTTGGAGAAGCTAGCTGAAAATTTCAGGATGCGCTTTGAGGGCTTCAATGTAGGCAGACAAGTGCTGCTCTGCATTCCATCTCCATTCCTAGTCAAGAATGTTGAGGAGTTTTCAAAAGAAATCAAGAGCATCTTCCCGCGGGCAAGCATGGCATCTCTGCAGACTGAACTCATTGACTTGCAGGAAAATGTGGCTTTGCAGGAAGTGGACTGTGACACTGTTACATTTTGGACTAAAATGGTCACAGCTGAAAATTTCCCTAATCTACAGAAAGTAGCCATCTGTGTTCTTACCATGTTTGGGTCAACCTATCGGTGTGAGTCTGCATTCTCAGCAATGAATGCTGTAAAGAACTCTCACCACAGCAGCTTGACTAATGAACATTTAGGCCAGTGTCTCCGTCTAGCAACCACACCTTTTGTGCCACGGTTTCGGCAGCTGATGGGAGACAGACAGTGCCATTTCTCACATTAGACTGCTCTGTATTTTGCACCATGTTACTTTTGTGGTGTTTTGTTAAGAAAAATCCAGACACTTAAATGAATTGTTTTGCCACTTTTGCATTTGTTATTCATGTATTTTGAATGCAAAAGGCACCTTATTTTTTCATAAAATGAATGTTGATTTGTTATACATGTTTATTAAAAACAAGTTTTGTAATTACCATTAGTTCCGGACCTTTGTCATTGATGAAAATTCAGATTTGGACCTTTGAATGTAGACTTTGAGAAACCCTGGTCTAAACCATAGACTGTAAAAAACACTGTCTACACTGGATGTGGCGCGGAAGACTGCTTCCAGAATCTACACAAGTTCAATACTGGCTATTACTGAAAGATGAAGCAGTTCACACTTTAAAAGCAGAAGCTGCTGTATATGGGCCCCTAACTGTAAGTACGTTTTATGGTTTGTACATGTTTTTTAAAACTATAGTTCTGTTGCTATTTTTTGGTTGCATCAAGGACGTAAACAAAGACCAACGCGTTTTTGCTTCACTAGCCAGTGAGCTAAATTCTATTGCATACTTATCCAACAAATTTCTATGTTCATAGACAAACAGTTGTTCATGCTATAAATTAAATGCTACCTTTACAAAAATGCTACTACTCAGTCATGTATTCGGCAACAGTAAAGCTTTAATCAGGATAAAACCGTATATTAAAAGCTAACAAACAGCAGTAACATTTACAAGAAACAGCAAATCTAAACACTTTGACACAAATACAAACGGAAATAAACCGTGCATGCAGAGGTTCTGCTTGACACTTTTCATCATTACTGCTATCTGGGTCTGATTTGGGCTCAATTTGATAATATAGACGCCATTATTTACATTTCCACTGAAGCACATGTAACAACTAATGGTAAGGGGCGTGGCGTTTCTGGACGCTTCAGCGAATCACAATACACTGGGCCAGCTAACCAATCTGAGCACATTGAGTATTTCGGAGGAAGTGGTAATATAGAATCAGGAAGTCAAACTGGCCGTTCAAATGGCAGTGGAAACAGCGGTGTAGAATAAATGTAAAATATCTGAAATATACAGCGTTTTTTTTTTTTAAACGAAGCATTAAGACATGTTAAACTGCGCCCCATAAACAAAATCAAGCCTAGAAAAAAAAAAAAAACACTGAACCATCCCTTTAAAATGGTGTTCTGTCTGCACCAAGACACAAATGAAGCAATTCAAGAATCCTTAACTGAACCGAACACCATAAAAATCACTCCACAACCGGTTCTCGGTTTCCAACGCTAAAAAACTCTGTCTAGGGATAGGCACTACTGAAGTACTACTATTGAGCAAGGTAGGAAGTTAGTACAAGTAGCATACTGTGTGTCTTCTGCAGAGCGATGAAAGCAGGGCCTGTGCACCGCCTGCAGCAGAAGTGAGAGAGGAAATGTCACAGCGAAGTCAAATTGGGAAACAGACCACAAGACTATGTTCTCCCTTTTGATTTCTTTTCAAGCAAACTTTCTTCATCCGTTGGGATTTAGTCACACTTCAGTGGTTACATGAGAAAATAACTTTAAACTACTTGCTTGAGGCACAATAATAATAAATAATAAGTTTATTATTATTATTATTATAATAATTATAATTTCATCCAATTTGAAAAGCATACCATAGTATTTTTGTGTGAGGGTTACGATACATTTTTAATTTCTTCAGAACAAGTTCTTATTGGTATGATTTACTGCTGCAAGTTTTCTTGTTCAATAGCTCAAAACCTCACTCTGCTGCTATGCAGGTGTTCACACATTTGCTATGCTGCTTCGCTCCACGGCTACATTCATACCTCATTGGTGCTCTTAAAAGTTGCACATGCACATTCAAAACACTAGGGGGAAACAGATGGAAGACAAGTGGAGCATCTATCTATCCATCTATCCATCCTTCCATCATGAAGATTGTTATTACAAGAAAGACTCAAAAGATTAATACATGCTGCCAAACAACTTAATGTAAACATCCGTTTCAGAGAATAGATTTTATACAATACAATCAAAACTGACTTACTATATATATAGTTTAAACTCACAGACCTATACTGAAATCCTTAGGAATGGAATTAAAAACACCTCAACTAGAGCACTGGAGCACATCAATAAAAACAGCTGTCACCTAAATGAGAACATGGCCGTAGAGGGATATTAAACCACATCAGCCTGTCTTCTTTATTTAGCTGCGTCACACAGAATAATTCAGCACTGTACGGTAACGTCGAGCAGGGTTCGTTTATCAAAGCATTAGGCTGTGTGAGGAATGGGATTGCTAAACATGGTACATACAGAGACCATGACATGAGAGTGAGAGAAAAAAAATCAGGGAGATGATTTGGTGGCGTGTGCAGATCCGGAATATAAAACACTGAAGTCAGCAACCCCCTCCCCCCCACCTCATCAGCAGCAGTATGGGTCGACTCTGTGCTGCATTTCACCACCTCCTCCTCCTCCCCACCATCCGATGATTCTTCAATCTCCCTCCCTTGGTCCCTCCTTTCTCTCTCTACCTCCTCTCACAGCTAGCCCTGAAACAAGTGCTGTAAGCAGGCAGCCAGCAGCAGCGAAGGCTTACACTGCATGACCATGCCTGGAAGAACGGAAAGGCAGGGAAACGGCTAAGAGAGGCTCTAAACCAAGGTAACTCACGGCTGCCAGTGAGGGTGGGTAGAAGAGGGGGAGCGAGAGCAAAAACGGACAAGAGTGCGAGACAGTGAAGAAACGTGGACCCTGCGGTCATAAAAGACTGAGAAAACAAAACACCAAAGCAATCTAAATCACCTTCTACTGCTCTAGAAAAGGGGGAACAGGAAGAGAGGTCAGAACGGACAACAACATGTACACAAAGTAATGGAAAGAATCAGGTAAGCGTTTTATGACATGAAAGACACGCATAAGGAGTGTTTAACACATGCAATTAAGTTCAACATACATGATCAATTGCAAAATGCACAGTGATGCTAGGTCAGAGCGAGTCTGCAGTAGAGGATTGTTATTCAAAAAAACAGGGACACTTCTATCAGAGTACATGACTTTTTTCCCCATTATAATTTCTAGCTCTCTTTTTCTTAAGGGTAACATTAAGTCTGTGGCAAACAATCAAATTGAGACTGCTCAAATGGACTTACTAATGGATTTACTGAGGTAACGCAAATGATTTGGGCTTTAATATCACCACTATTTTCTGCATCCTGACGTGGCAACCCAGAACGTGCAACTTTCTAGAACAGAGCATGACATGACTATGCGCACACGGGCAGAGATACTGTGCATCGCTGTCCCTAAATGCCCCACAAATGAGGGGGTGGGGATACAGGATGCAGGCACTGCTACCAAGGCTAAATGCTAACATCTCACTGCTGCAGCATGGCAAGGTAGCTCCTGGCAGAGCCTCAACCTATTAGCACAGAGCCATTTAGAGAGAGAACTGGGCAGCTCTGTGTAGGTTGTAACAGTGAGACCTGTTGTTAATGGACAGAATGCTCAATAAATGAAATTGTCCCTGTGGCATGATGTTCGTGCTTTGTTGATGCGTTATACCGAGTGAATCAGGAGTGTTGGAGTGATTATACAAGGAAAGTGACACATTAAGGCGTGAGTCTTTGAAAAGTGCTGTTATAATAAGGTGTGATGGGTATGTCTTTCAATAGTTGGGACCAAGTGTGGACATGTCCTCCCAAATAGTTCAAATGCTTGCTACACACCTCCGCAAATCTGCAAAGGATCAAGCTATAAAACTGTATAAAAAAAAAAAAAAGTTGAAGACAGGGGGACAAAAAGTAATGTGCATTGAGGTAACTGAGGTTCTCATTGTTGTAATTTTAAGTTGATTTGGTCTGTAAAGAACAAATGATGATAAGGTTCACACAAACATTAGAAGAACATTTACCATATTGTTCCGAATGTAAGAAAAACAATTATTATTATTTTTTTTAGAAATACATCTGAAAAAAATGGGTTCACCTTATATTCAGGGTCTAAAATTTTACGTCAACACCTGCAACAATAGGTGGAGCCAAATACGCATAAAACGAGTGTACCAAGAAATACGGTCTCAAAGTGTAATGTTAGTAGATTACAAGAGCAAAACAACAGTCTCAAAAAGGCTAACAGTCAAAGAAAAGCTTACCATCTAAGAGCCGCATGACTGTCATGTTTCTGTGCCTCGCTGATGGGACCACACTTCCCCCGTATGTGATTTTTAAAAGTAAGACAGTACCCAATTTCACTACAATAAGATGTTTTCACTATGCTTTCAAATGCTCCCGTGTGTATCTGTGTAAGCACTCAGTGAAGAGCGTCAACAATGTCTAATTTTGAAGCGTTGATCACTGTAGCTAATCACACTATATGTTGATCACAAAATGACCAATCAGAGGCATATGTTGAGCGCGTGAACATAATGATCAATCAGGTGTTTAAGAATCCGTTCAACAGTGCTCAAAATGCTAGAGGGAAATGCTGGTATCACATTTTTGAAATTTAAGTAATGACAAAGTCGGTACTTTTGACAACACTAATGTGTGTTTAAAAGTTTTTTATGTGATCATTGGTACATTTTACCAGTATTTACCATACTTTTAATACAAAAATTAAATATGAAAAAATATGAAAATTATTTTCAAATAAAACATTTTCTTTATAAAAACTTCTCTTTATAAAATATTATAAAAGATTTGGTCTTCAAAAAGCCTTTTTCCAAAAGGTACATCTTGAAAAAGGGGAGGTTGTCTTATATTCGAAACAATACGGCAGTAAGGTACCCTGCAACAAGGTACATGCTAATCATATTTGTAGTTCCAACTTCTACTGGGATACCAGGGACTCGACCCTTCCACTAATATCTAAAATAAAGCTTTGGTGTATCTAGATAGCTTGGATCCTAATAAATTAACCTTGGAAAAAAAAAAAGAAGCAAAACCCAAAGAACAAAGTTTGTGACAAGTTTCTCTTTGTCTTTTTACAGGACAGCCCACATCACCCCTGCCTCCATGCCGGCTAACCTGTTGCTCCTCCTCCTGTTTGGGGTGCGTGTGCTGGCCATTTGCCCACCAATGTGCACCTGTAGCAGAGGCCATAGAGTGGTGGACTGCTCTGCCAGAGGATTGGGTATACTTCCCGACAGCCTGCAACACAACATTCATTTCCTTAACTTGTCTCATAACCGGCTCCAAGATCTTGATGGGCTCCTCAATCATTTTGACCACTTAAGAACTCTGGACATCTCCTATAACCATCTGCACTACCTTCCTGTAGGTCTGCCGAGAGCTCTTTGGGATATACGTGCCTCTGGAAACTACATCCGTCAACTGGAAAAGAATGATACGGCCTACCACTGGAACCTTCAGAATCTAGACTTGTCACACAACTTGCTGGAGCGTGTGGTCTTAATTAACAATACGTTGTCCAATCTCCAAGCTTTCAATCTAAGTCACAACAAATTCTGGACTGTCCCGACAAACATGCCCTACAATTTGGAGATTGTGGACCTTTCTCACAACTACTTGTTGCAGATCCTACCTGGCTCACTGGATCGCCTTCCCAGACTGTCGAGATTCTACCTGCATGCTAATCGTTTTACCTCATTAAGTGAAGGGGTCTTCAATCGACTAGATGGACTGCAGCTCCTCACACTTGGAGACAACCCATGGGCTTGTGAGGATGAAGAAAATATAAACCATTTGCTGGCTTGGATGCAACAAACCTCTACAAAAGTCTTGGGCTGCCCCTGCTACACCAGACCCACATGTGGAGAGGTACACATGGCTACTAGGAGAACCTGGCACTCAGCCGCATTCACAGAGCCGCCACTGGGTGCTGACGCCCGTCATCCTATCCACCGAGCTCCAATGCAGGCAGTTACTTCTGGATCCCTGTCCAAGTCAGCCCAGTTGAACGTAGCTCACAATCCAAGCCCTGTTAATACCTCTGGGGCGGGCGTGCAGGTACTAATCATGGGTGGAGGATTTCTCACGTCAACTCCACATAGCCTGTCTACACAGTCAAGCACAACAATTCGAACACGTAGCACCAAGAAGGTCCTTCCAGGCAGAGCTCGCAGCACAAGCCATCAAATCCACATATGCAGCTTTGAAACCACCATTTTGAGCCTTTTATGTACAGTTTTCATCCCAAGTGCTTTGTGATTCTGCATAATCTCTTGAACTAGACCTGCTGACTTGAGTTTAGAAAACAAAAAAATCCACAAAGAATGCAAAACGAGAGACTCACTTCTTAGGTTTTCATTTTCACATTGTTCTGGCTACTTTTAAGCATTCTTCAACGTATGCAATCTCTGCCTGCTTCCAATAAACTTTCAACCTTCTACATAATGTGACTGGGTACTGTATGGCAACGCATATCAACATCTAGACGCATATACAAGTACACTACAAGTAGCAGTTTCTTGATATGGAAAATGGATTGCTCTTTCCAGTGTTATGCTTGAGCATTGACAGAGATTTGTGCATTTCATTGTTTATATTATGTATTAAACTAAAACACTGTGTAAAGTGTAAAGCTGATGTGTTCTATGAGTACAGACATGCTGCCTTTAACTGTTGAAATAAAAATAAAATCGGAAAACCCATAGCATTTTACTGCATTTACATAAAGTCAACAGGCCATGAAGCAGGACTGGAAATGACAAATGCTTAAACACACAGCAACGCAGAGTTGACAGTACATGTCAAAAACTAAATGGAACTTATATACAGGGGTGAACATAAGTGGTGCACAGGTGCATATGTGCGACCAAACTAAAAAATGCGCTGGGTGAGAAGGTTCAGACCACTCATTTGTGTACCGCCATGGTTGACAGCTGTTAATGCACAATCACCGTTTTAGATTGACTAATTGTAATACTGTATATGATTTTCATTTGAACTGAATGCATAATAAATATGCTGGTTTCAGAGCAAACCGCAAAACTGACACGCTTCACTCGGCAGTGCTATAACTGGTAGTGCTTACTTCCTAGCAACCCGCCAAAATAAAAGCTTGCTGATTTTAGGTTTGAAAATGCTGAAAATTATTATAAAANATATATATATATATATATATATATAAAAAGGAAAAAAAGGAAAATATAAATATTAGCATTTTATTTTATAAGTTTACTATAAAATTACTTTTTAATTAATACTAATTGTTTTATTTTAAAATAATAGTATTATCACACTTTGTTTATTTTGTTTATCATTTTATTAAAAAACTAAAAGTGCAATTATGCTTTAATGTAACAAAAATACGCCTTCCCTATTCTACTGAAACTGGAGCCGCATTCCTTCTGTAAGTAGAATAGAAAAGGGTAGGACATACAGCGTAAGCTTTTTGAAGAATACGGAAAGCGGAAGCACGTGCAATGCGATCATTTGTGTTTATAAAGCATATACATTTGTATTTTTGTAGAAAATGACTGATCGCTTCACTAGATAAGACCCTTATTCCTCATCTGGTTTTGTTTAAAGCCCTTTGAAGCTGCACTGAAACTGACATTTGGACCTTCAATCGTCTTGAGGCCATTGAGGTCCACTATAAAGGAGAATAATCCTGGAAAGTTCATCAAAAACCTTAAGTTCTTTTCGACTGAAGAAAGAAAGACATGAACATCTTCTTGAATGACATGGGGGTAAATTATCAGGAAAATTTTATTTGAAAGTGGACTAATCCTTTAAGGGCGCCTCCATTTATTTGAGAGATCGGAACAATATATTTCCATATTTTCATACATTTTATGAAGTAGACATCCTATTCAGAAGTAGTATGGTCAGTTTGGCAGTATTTAATCTGAATTCAACCTCTAATAAACACATAATTAGAACATGTATGTTCAAAGCGCCGTTGTTCTCTTGCGCTCCGCCTTCTCACGTTAACGTTGTATTAGAAAAAAAGAATCTTTATACAGGACTGGCAGGAAATCTGCATTAATACACCTTCATTCTACATGTTATGTGGTTTATTTTGATAGGTGAACCGTCTTTGTAGTGTGAGAGGGAAAGCTATGGACATTTATTTTTTATTTTTTTTAATTATACCTCCGCTGGGTGCGTTCTTAAACAGTAACGTTAGAGAAAGACAGTCTTGCCACTATAAAATCGCTATTTTTCAGCACTTAACAGATATTTAACTTAAGATATTTTCAGATGATAGACAAGATGTTATAGAATGATAATTTAATGAGAACCCAATTTTGACAAAAAAATTACATTCGACCTATTTTTTGACTGAAAACGTTCCATCGTGACATCCGACGGGTTTTCCCAGATCGCATCGCAACACCACATTGCATATGCACTACAAGGGTCAAGCACAATACTAGACTCTCGCGTTTCGGGACTCGAGACAGTTGACGGAATTGTCACTTGTACAATCAGGCAAGTGTCACTAAAGTTTATCATTTGCATCATCTTTTTAAGTCTTACTACTTTAAACATTCAAGTGATTTTAAACCATTTAGTACTTGCATTAACAAAACATTCTTTTTTGTGGCTTTTTGTGCTTAAATGGTCAAAAACACAAAATTCCAGCCTTGGCGAATATCCTCGTAAACACAGTGGTCAGTTATGTCTTAAACTGACACAATTGAGAAAGAAAAAGTGTGAAGGCTGATTTATACTTGCATCTGCAATTTCGCTTGGGTGCGAAAGGCAAAAATAACGTCACTGCATCATTGGCAGAAGAGCGCACTGAGTGCACACCATTTCACGTGGAATTGTGCATGCCTTTTTTTTATTGTAACTTTCCACTTTCGAAGATACATGACTGAGGCAAATCTGGCTGAGCATGCATGTATTCTATTATATTTATTTGTGCTGCTGCTTGCAATTTGTTTATTTGTTCTTATTTGTCTTTTTTCAGTTCAATTCAAATCAAGCTTCCTTGTGTTGTGTAACAAAATTACCCTATTGTAAAAACACAAATACAATGAGTGAGCAACCATATAGGTGGGATAAATGTAGCTAGTTTAAAAAAATAGTCTGGATAGAGACCAACCTTTAGTAAAGCCTTTAGTCACATGGCAGAAGAAATAGACCTTAAAAAGCTCAGATTTTTAAAACTAGAGAATAAATAGGTATATATTGCTGGGTAAAACACCAAATTGATATGAAAAACTACAATACCATCAAATCCTATTATTTAAATACATAAATAAAATCAGTGCCAATAAAACAATTTAAGCTGTAAAAGCTAGACCAGTGGTTCCCAACCTGTGGGCCGCGGCCCACTAGGGGGCCTCAGTGATCCTCCAGGTGGGCCGAGAGATAAATTAAAATTAATTTAAATATTAATGTAATTCCTTAATTTAAAAAAGGACAATTATGTCATAATTTACTCAGTGTTATTAAAAGAAAGTTAATGGGGTCCAATGTTGTTTGGACAACAATGTTATTCAAAATTTTGTCTTCTATAAAAGAAAGAAATTCAAACAGGTTTGGAACTTTTTGGGTGAAATAGGTCATCAATTTTTTGGTGAACTAGCAAAAAAAAAATGCATTCACTTCTATAGAGACAGAGCGGCACGCGTCATAATCTGAAAACCACGCCCACCGGGGGGGGACCGTCTCCATTGACTTTGTATTGCATGAGGCTGCCTCCTTGTCATTTCTGTCTTATAACAAAAAACAGAACAATGTCTAAAAGCTGCTGTGTGACAAGGTGTACAGAAAACAAGCTAAAAAACCCAGAACCAAAAACCCAGAAGTTTTTATAAGCTGTCGACCCAAAAAAACGAGCGTTTAAGGACTAAAAAGTGGACACAGGTGATTGAGAGAGAGCGTGACATGTCATATTACAATGAGAACTACACCCACTGGAGGGGAACGCATCAACGACAGGAAATATAATATATAAAACTGACATTTGGATATTTGACTTAACAGTGACTAAATGTTTACTGCACACGTAGGCTTACTGAGGCATACTGAGTGTCAGGATCCCAAAATTCTTCCTGCTGATGCTTCACGTCTTAATGCCTGTATCCCCTTTTTTCTCCTTAAAGGCTGGCTTTTATGGTTCGGTAGCTTATAAAAACTTAGTTCTGGGTTTTTCAGCTTGTTTGCTGTACACCTTGTCACACAGCAGCTTTAAGGCATTGTTCTGTTTTTTGTTATAAATCAGAAATGACAAGGAGGCAGCCTCACGCAATACAAAGTCAATGGAGACGGTTGGATTGTTTCCCACCCGGTGTGGGCGTGGCCTAAATGCGCTCTGTCTCTATCCTCCAATAATAACACGCCTCCACCTCTTGCAAGGGTGTTAGATTAAACACTCAAATAAAGGGCATAATTTCACTCCGGCACAGAGTGATTCACAGTAACATCCTTCTAGAGAACTGAAAGGATCATCCATGGCAAACGGTAAATATGACTATTTTATAAAACATTATATATATATATATATATATATATATATAAGAAAATTGTGTACATTTTAAATTTAAATGCATAAATCTGGTGCTTTCTGAGAGCAAAATTAAGTGACTAGATCAATGAAGAAATGTGTTCTCTTGTAAACAATTTTGTGCTCCAAAAGTAATTTATTTATTGGTGATGGTAGGGCACATTAGTCACGTACACAACATATAGTAGGATAAATGGTCGTTCATAAATGGTCAAACATGTAGAGTATACATTTAAACCATTAAAAATATGTTGCAAAAGAGGTTACCTTTGTTGAATTAATTTATTAAAGGGAGCCTGTATCTATATATCTGTATTTGTGGAACTAATGGTCACTCTTTGATTTGTTAAACAATCCAGAATGCACTAAACACACTACTTCATTATAGAGAAAAACAACAAATGAATAAAAATATATAATCATAAGCTGACCAATAAATAAATAAACTAGGTGAGTATATAATTCAGCAGCAAAAAGTATGCTAGCCTAATTCTCGGAACAGTAACCTTTGCACAGTAATTTTATAACATCCAAATGTTAATAAAATGTTTAAAATTACTATTTGTATTCTTATGAAATAAAAAAAAAACTATTTATATTGGATTTATATAAAAGACGTTTATTTTAAATGTATTGCGCAGCTTTTTAATGGGGCAACAAGATATAGATACGACAGAACAAAATATGCTATTAATAATCTTTCAGTGTGCAAAACTATGGTAATATGAAACGCTTAATAACAGCAGCACACGCCGCTTATGCGCATCTCAGGTGCAGAATGATGTGCTTGAAGCAATATCGAGTCAGAGCGCGCAGTTGCGCTGCGCATTGAAAAGTTCACGCCACAAAGAGAATCCCTGTGTACAGGGCCGCATTAAGACTACAAGGGGCCCCTGGGNGCGCTGGACCGCACATGTATTCAAAGCAAAGCAATGTTAAAGGGACAGTCATCACATTATAAAATGCGGTTATATTTTTTTCCGGCATCTCCGGGGCCCTCCCTCAGCCCGGGGCCCTGGGCTTAAGCCCAGGTAAGCCCGTGCATTAATGCGGCCCAGCCTGTGTATATCGATATCTAACAGTTAATTCATTATATGTTTCTTCTCACTTTTAAATTCCAGTTATCATGCGTGTGACGCCATTTCATAGTCCTTGTGTTGTGCGATCTAACAGACACCCTGTAGCCAGTATGACATCGTTCAGAAACGGCAATAAACTCCAGCAAAATAAAGTCCTTTTATGCAAATCCACAGTGCTTTATCTACATATCAAGTATTATAATGGGGATATTTCATATTAGAGAGTTTTACCGTGCTGACTGTCGTTACCGAACAGAGAATGATTGACAGCTGCAGCGGAGGGAAGACGAGTTTCCAGAACTTAAAAGTTAACGATGTACATATTCTTCTGTCCCTCACATGAAGCTATGGAATGGCTTCAGATGACTTTGAATGTAGTTAACTAAAACTTAATTGGTGCTAGTCTATTTATTTTGCTCTATGACTCCCATTTCTGCCGTATAAAAGAGCGCAATTATCAGATGGTTATTTAAATATCGCGACAAGCCTATTTCCGTTTCATTTTGAGACTGTGGCGGGACAAATTAGAATGTGGCGGGCCGCCACAGTCTAGTCAATGTATGGGAAACACTGATATATATATATATTTATTCAAGGTGATGGTATCATATCTAGTATTACTGTCTAATTTTGGATGTATCTTAAGTATTAAATACTACTATATAGAACAAAACATTTTTAAAAAATTAAAAAGGAACATTATAATTTTATTTTGTCATTTTCCCTATTTTAATAGTGAGAGAGCTGAATATGGTTTCCAAAACTCAAAAACTCATGCTGCTACTGGCTGTTATGATTACAAGCTATGGTCTTGCCAATGATAATAACACCAGCACAACTGCCACAAGCACAACTGCCGACACAACCGCCACCAGCACAACCGCCACAAGCACAACTGCCGACACAACCGCCACCAGCACAACCACCATCGGCACAACCGCCACCAGCACAACCACCATCGGCACAACCGCCACCAGCACAACTGCCGACACAACCGCCACCAGCACAACCATCATCGGCACAACCACCATCGGCACAACCTCCACCGGCACAACCGCCACCAGCACAACCGCCACCAGCACAACCACCATCGGCACAACCGCCCCCAACACAACCGCCATCGACACAACCACAGGCACAACCAATGGCACAACCACAGGCACAACCAACGGCACAAAACCCAGCACAGCCAACGGCACAAACACAGACACAACTAACAGCACAAACGCAGGCACAACCACAGGCACAACCACCAGCACAACCAAAGGCAACACCATCGGCACAAACCCCAGCACAGCCAACGGCACAAACACAGACACAACCAACGGCACAACCACCAGCACAAACCCCAGCACAGCCAACGGCACAAACACAGACACAACCAACGGCACAACCACCAGCACAAAACCCAGCACAGCCAACGGCACAAACACAGGCACAACCAACGGCACAACCACCGGCACAACCACCGGCACAAAACCCAGCACAGCCAACGGCACAAACACCGGCACAACCAACGGCACAACCACCGGCACAAAACCCAGCACAGCCAACGGCACAAACACAGGCACAACCAACGGCACAACCACCGGCACAAAACCCAGCACAGCCAACGGCACAAACACAGGCACAAGCAACGGCATAACCAACGGCACAACCACCGGCACTTCTATTGCAGCATCTCTTTCACTTATGGGGAGCATGGGACTGCCTGGACTTCTAATCTACACCGTCACCTGCACTGCGGTTCTTAAACTCTTCCACCAGTCCTGATCAACACCAGGAGTTGACAAACTACATATGTTTGTCAAACATCAAAAACCTAGATGTTTCACAGATAAGTACTGCTCTGAAAAAAACTTGCACACAACAAAAATCTAGAAACGCATATATGATTGTATAAAGAATTAAAGATTAAACACTTTTGTTGACATTGTTGGCATTTTTAAATGGCCTTAACACATGCGGTATGGTTAAGGATGGGTGTAATGTAATTATTAAGAGATATGTATGTGTCATAATCTATATAACGTCCTATAATGACTTACTACAGAGTGACGTCAATAAACCAATAATAAAAGTTGCTATTCTGTGTATTTATGCAAAGCTTCTTAAAGACTGTTTGATTATGTAAATATGCAAAAATGACTTGTGTAATCCTTAAGGAAAGAGAACAAACATGCCAAACAGGATACAGGAGGAGAGAAACCTAATGCCCAACTCAAAAGTTACAATACAATTAGCAACAGGCCGGGTATTACAAAAAAAGAGAATGAATCAAAAATAAAGCTCTTACCTGCGGGCAATGTAGTAAAATACAGGATTGCCATTCTTAGATGTTCCAGCTTGGTAAAAGATGTTAAGGGTCTTTAAAGCTTTAAATTCCTCCTTCTCATGGACTTGATGCCTGCAAAATATAAAAACAAATTATTCTCAGATTATAAATTATGGCTGATAATTTTTTTAAATCACAATGTATTTATATACCATATTTTCTATATATTTATTTTTTAAAAAGCCGCACTAGAATATAAGATGCACTGGGTCAAATCACAAGTTGCATCATTGTATAAGTCACATTTTATTTCAAATAATGTAAAAATACAAGTAAATTAATCATAAGGGTTTTCAAACATTATAAACACTATAAATATGTAGTTTTGTCCTCACTCACACACACACAAAAAACATTCAAGTGTATCGGTATAGAGAACAAGAATAAAAAAAGACCTAAATTAGTGGCATTCGTTATAAACAACATTTATTATAAACACCAAGCCTCAACAAATTAAAAGTGAAACAATTACAGGCGTGTGGGAAATGCACTCTACAAATATTGATGTTCCTTGCTTAACAAGCACAAATTGTTAAAGTTAAATGTGAGGAGAGATAAAAACAGAAACCCACAAGAAAAATCTTTTCTGTACGAAAGCACAGACCATTATTTTTTATTTCGCAAACAACTTGAGTTGACCAATATTTACCACAAATTTGAAAAATATAAAAAGAATGAATGATTTCTGATATTTTGATAAGTAAAAATATATCTGATCTAAAGCCTTTTTTAAATCCATAAATTATTTATTTATAAATAAACCATAATATGGATAAATGCATACAAATATATAGGGATAAATAAATACTATAAACAGAGAAAATGTCAGAATAACATCAGTAAAAACATGCTGTTAAGTGGAAAGCTCAGATATGACGAATTTTACTCTTGCTATTTCTGAGTAAAAACTGAAGAGAAGAGAAACCCTAGCTTTTGGCAAAAGCAAGAACAGTCACCTTGTCATAAACTCCTCAAACTTTGAGCTGGTGAGGTTGAGGCTGGACCAGTGTGTGTCAGCTACTGGCTTATGTTCAGGGGGGCCCAGGTACGCCAGGAGGGTGGCCATCTTGTCAAATGGTCTACGACCCACTGCCTTGTGGTCCCTATGGTTTAAGGTTTGATTATAACATTTGTATCTGTATTTTGACATTACATATTTTTACATATTCAAAACTCTTTTACATTTACTGTGGAAATAGGACAAAGACTGTATCTAATGGGTTAGTTACTAAAAAAAAGGAGGAACCTTGCGTACCTTTCTAACTGACATGACCTTCTTTGTATATTTAGAAGCTATCTTACCTGTTACTGGAAAGGTATTGGCCAATTCTTTCCTGGTTGTTCCATAACAGACGGTGCAGGGCGAGCACGTTGCCGTCACTGATAAAAGACAGACTATGGTTCACTGAGTCACTTGGTGGAGAATCAGATGCAATATCCAAGAAGAACCTGCCAAAACAAAAATTAAGGATTTTCAAGTCCAAGTTTTATGGCTTTGAGTACGTATCTTCAAGTTTTAAAATGAGAATGAGAAGAGTTACTTTTAGCAAATATGCATATTTAAAATGTACCATTTTTCTCTTCCAGGTTAAATGATCAAAAATATTAATGAACATCTAGCACAAATTTAGTCCAATCAAGCACTCTCTGAAAAAACACTTATAACACATGCCTCTAACTAGCTACTAGCTAAACAGGTAGTTATGATGCATATTATGTGAGAAAAAAACAAACCTTCTGGCTGCATCAAAGTTGCTTTTCACAAAATCATTAAAGGGCCGCATATGCTCTTCTTTTGTAAAGAGGACATGATTAGCAATGCTCTGGAGAATCTGGGGGAAAAAAATATATATATTGTTGCTTGAATATATGTAGTAATACAAATTTTGCTATTAATTGAGGCCCAATGTTATGTGGTATAAATCAACATTTAACCTTGCCAGCTAGTTATCACATGATGAAAATGAAAGATCTGTATGTACCTGGAATAACTTTACTCACACTTACCTTAGACATGAGTTTGAGGCCACGCTCGATACGAGGTGGGGGTTTCTTGTCTAAGATGCCCGCCTCATACGGTGATACGATAGCTGGGTTAATAAAGCGCAAGAACATGGCACTTCCTACTGCACCGATACTGTTTTGAGGAAACCGCTGGCTGACCACCTGCACAAATGGATGGAGGAAAGCGAGAAGAAAGACAATTGAGTGCTGAAAGAATGCATTATATGTAAATGACAGGCACAAGTCAAATTCTTTCTGCTATATTGTTGATATTTTGATACATCATGATAATTTTCATATAAAAACAACAAAAAGAATACTAATATTTTCAATATGTTTACAATTCAGGAAAGGATATTATGAAGGGGAAAAAAATATGTGAATGACAGAAGGGACAAATGATTGATAAATATGTTTGTACAAAAAAAAAGTGTCATGAGACTCAAATACAATCATACTTGTATGACGGCAAAGATGCAGATTAATGTCCGTTTATGTATTATTAGGCATTAAAATGCATCAACTGTACTAATAAACATCACTACAATCACATTACAACACATAAAATAATCCCTTACTAACCTAAATAAATATTTGTAGAACAATGTGTGACAGAGCACACACCCTAAATATACTTATGGCAATGTGTGTCTGCAGTTCCACCGCACCTACAATACAAATTCTTTGTAGATGACTGAATTATTTCTCAAGAGACTTCAAGTCAGTCTAATTAGACAGACTTAAAATAGGCTATGAAGGGTCTCAGCTTATGATAAAATGTTCTAAGCCATCGCTGATAAGAATCCTCTCGTGTAGATTTGCATTAAAAAAAATTTTTATAATAATAATAATAATAATCATCATCATCATCATCATCATGGGAAATAACTTATTCTTTGTGCATAATTTTTAGAAAAATCAACAAACTGACAATTATTTAAAGGGTTAGTTCACCCAAAAATTACAAAACAAAAATAACAACTTTATTCGACAATTTGAACTGTTGTCATACGTAGTGAACTCAGTGCAGGCTTCCTTGTTTATGTCCGAACGCCAACTCAGTATTGGCCGAAGCTGAGCACGTGAGCAGCACGACACATGCATGTGATGCTAACACAGGATCCGGCCAATAATGAGCCGGCATTCGGACGTAAACAATGAAGCCTGCACTGAGTTCACTACACATGACAACGGTTCAAACTGTTGAATAAAGTCGTTATTTTTGTTTTGTTTTTGCGCACAAAAAGTATTCTCATCGTTTCATAACATTAAGGTTGAACCACTGCAGTCCAGTTGACTATTTTAACCATGTTTTTACCTAACTTTCTGGACGTCAAAAGATGCAATGACGTTGCTGCCTATGCGTGGATCAGATACCCTCGGATTTTATCAAAAATGTCTTAATTTGTTTTCTGAAGATGAACGAAGGTCTTACGGGTGTGGAACGAAATGAGGGTGAATAATGACAGAAATTTCATTTTTGGGTGAACTAACCCTTTAATCTGTTTATGTGCACCAATTTTACACCTAACAATTTCAAAATATCATGTAAAACATTTTCCTTGTGTTTTTTTATAGCTTTATAGCTTTTTTTCTGTACTTTATTGTAATAAGCAATAAAAAAGACAAATAAAATGCACCATGCTTTATAACATCATGGTCATGTGGTGAAGGTCCCAGCAAATGCCAAAGAGAAAGGAAATGAGAATACAAACAGACAAAAAAAAAATTTAAAAGGTGTGAATAGTTAGACATGTTTCACCGTTACATACATTTTCATCCATGCATATGCACCAATGGTTTCTTAAAAGTGAAAACATGCACAACCATTGATGAAGACGACCCATAGAGCACATGACAGAAGCCAGAGTAGCGCCAACATGTTCATCAGATTGTATTTAACGCATGCAAATCACTTAACACCTTCATTAAAAGTTTTCCAAGAAAGACGACTCTTCCAGAAACCAAAATACAGATTCATAATGTTTTCAAAATTAAACCTAGATGTATTTCAAGTGTGTACGCTCTGAGAAGGTAGACCAAGTCAGTACCAGATATTTTGTCCTCATGTTAGAATAGACCCTAAACCCACACAAAGAAACAGTCTGCTGCTTTACCGCAAGACATAGAAAAGCTGAACTGATCCCACCTGTCCACCATCAGTCCACAACGGTTGGAAAAAAAGAAAAGAAAAAAAGGGTGGTCCAAAGCAGTACAATTATTTTATGTATTTATCTGTGCGTTCTCCTCACTATGTTGAAAATGGGCGTGTCTTCATAAGAAAACCATGTTTACACAGGTGTTTCTGAACATGTTCTGGCGAAAAACAATTCAAAACCATGAAAAATCAAATTAAATTCATCAAATTAAAAAAATAAACAAATAAAATAAGTTTTAAAAAGCAACACGTTGCATTTATGGAATGAATAAACCCAAACTAATAATAAATGGCAGCTAAAAGAAAAAATAAAATGCTAAAACACTTACGGATTTTTTGTTTTCCTTTTTTTCTTTAACAGTGGCTTTATTCAGAAGGGAGTGGCAAGTAGCCTACAGGGCAGAGATGAGCACAGAGAGGTCACAGCAGCTACACAACTGCACTCAGCACAGCCACAGTGCATACAAACACAATGAAGGAGCAGACAACACAACCACTGCCTTCCTGACAGCTGATCTAAGAACATTTTCATTCATGTTTATTTCAGTGAATAAGAAACACCGGCTGATGCTCTCCAAGCAGAACGAAAAGCAAAGCTGCAAAGATACTACAGTGGAGAAGGGAGAGCGAGCTCTCGGCCCAAGCAAACAAAGTAAGAATACAATAAGAGTGTGAAGATATTAGAGGAAAATTAAAGACCAGAATAGGTGCCAATGAGGATGTAAGTGGACCGTGCAGAAGATACAAGAATGAGTCATCAATATTTTCAGTCTGTTATCCCAGAAAGGAAAGACTGTATGTTTTTAAATGTGAATATCTACTAAACAAAAACTTTTAGGAGCTCACTAGCATAGAGATATCCTCCAAGCTATCTAGATGCCACAAAACTATTATCATTTTTGATTTAATGGGGACTTACTGAGCCAAACATCACAACCCGATCCTCGTGATTACAAACAAGACAAGAAAAGCCATGAAAGGAAATGACAAGAAAGGAAAAGAAACTACATGTAATTAAGAAAGAGGAAAAGAAAAGGTGTTTTGTCATTCAATGCTTCATTTTCTCTGTTTAAAAAACAACTTAATGCATCACCAGCCACAAGGTGGTGCCCTTGACAGAGTATCTGAAATGTGAGAAAGACGGATGGTACTTTCAAATGAAAACTTGGTACTTTCATTTTAGTAAAAAGATGCTACACTACCAGCTACGTTAACACCCCCCTCAATTTTCATAATGGAAAAAAAACTAAACAAAATGAATTGTTTAAGTAGAAGTGATTTAAAATGTGTGATGAACATTAGGGCTGGGACAATAAATCGAGAAATGATTCAGGACCGATTCTTAGATTTTCTCGAATATATCATAATTCCCTCTCTAATCGATTCTGAGCTTAGTTTTTAACAGCACATGGCACTGCGTGCTTTAGAAACAGCCGTACTCTGCTTGCTTCCAATTTCTTAAACACAACATTTGAACCTTCTATAAAATCATCATTCATAAAGTTTGAAAAGTTGAAGCAAATTACAAGGGTGTTTGCAGTAGGCTGTGTTTACATTAATATAGCGTCAAAAAAGTACCTTCTCAAACTCAGCCGAAAGCACGAGCGCTCTTCTTCGTGAGCATTTAAGCGTGCGGATAAAAACTAGCCTAGAGCGGCATCTGCTGTTAAAAACTAAGCTCAGAATCGATTCGAGAGAGAATCGCGATGCATTCGGAAAAACTCAGAATCGATCCACAAATCGATTTATTGTTGCAGCCCTAAAACATTATATCAATGTAGAAATGTTAACTTCAATGCCAATGTGAAGTGTGATATACAGTATATACGATTTATTGCAGCTGGGAGAATTGTGATGTGTACCTACTCATGACATTTAAACTTTCATAATACCTCTGCAAGCAATGTCAAAATATGTTTGCTTACTAAAATTAATCTGTAATGTCTATTGATGCATGTAGAGCAGAGCAAATGATTCAGCAGATCTTTTTTGCCATTTGAAAGCATACTCGGATACATTAAACTTTAATTCAGATACTGGAAGTAGAATCATATCAAACTAAAAATGTCATTTATTTTAAAATTCAGTATTAAGAACAGGTCGTAATGATTTAATAGTGACATTTTTAGCACTTTGAATGCCACAGTCCAATTTTGCCATTCAAATAAAAATACATATCCCTTTTGGGCTTACTATAAAAGTGACAGAAATTAACATTTAATAACCATTGCTAACCTATAGGAAAATGCTGTAATGTACAATAACCTTTCAAAAGTTTGAGGCCAGTAAGAATTTTTTTAAATTAAGATATTAATACTTATTCAGCAAAGATGCATTACATTGAAGTGGCAATAAAGACTGAGATGAAAGTTCAAATGAAAAGCCTTTACTTCAATTTATTTCTTTTGTAACAATGCCAAAGAATAATGAAAAAAGTATTGTGTTTTCCACATAAATATTAAAGGGGATGCCTAATGCTAATTCATGCATTCTGACTTATTTACACTGTTAAAGAGTTGGATTCTCATGCTACACATGGCCAAAGTTTCAAAAATCGAGTTAAATTCCTTGCATGGACACTTCTCCCGGAAGAGCGTGCGCACATCAACCAGAGCGAGAGCAAGAGCATCAACGTGCTTCGTTCGGGTTACGGAAGTCAACAGCAGCGCTGCACAGGACTTGAGCTCGAGAAAGCGTTGTCATTTTGTTTTTAGACCACGAAATCAAGAATGTCACTAAAGAAGTGTGTTTTTCGTTGTGAGGGAAAGATTACCTTGCTTCCAAAAGAACCCAGCATTAAGGGAACAGTGGATGCAGTTTGTTTTTCCAGGGCAGAAATGGAGTTGTGCAAGTGTGTTTGTTTGTTCCCGGCATTTTGGTGACAAGACCCAGATCGACGCTGGGTTTGCTGATCATTTGAAACTGAAAGATGGAGCGGTCCCAACGATAAAAGAACCCGGTCATGAGTCAGAACTGCAGGCGGTGAGTAAAACTGCATCAAATGTCTTGTGTTTTGTTGGCAATCGGCGTGTAAGTGCATATAATGTAAACAACACGAACGTATAGTGAATCAAAAGTTGTCCAGGGATAATGTGATGATGTATTGTGTGTGTGGTGACTCTTTAGCTCCGCCCACGGCACGGCTAGAGGAGCTTGCCTGTTTTCGGAAAGAAGCGGTACAGCTGTATCTATAAATCTGATAAAACTAAAGACTCTGAAGAGATATGAAGGATGCAATACTACTCTATAGGTACTCATGACTAACATGAGATTGGCAGAAACTGGGTGTGTTATGTCCCCTTTAAGGAGCTAAATATTGACAATATTAAGAAATGTTTTTTGAGCAGAAAATCTGCATATTAGAATGATTTCTGAAGGATCACGTGACACTGAAGACAGAAAGTTTAGCTTCGCCATTACAGGAATAAATTATATTTTTAAAATCTATTCAGATAAAGTTATTTTAAAATGTAATAATATTTAAGAATATTACTGTTTTTAACTATTTTGATCAAATAAATGCAGCTTTGGTGAGCATAAGAGACGACTTTAAAATATGTCCAAAAAAAAAAATCCTACCGACCCCAAACTTTTGATTGGTAGTGTATCTGAGAGAAACAGATAATAAAAAAATAAATAAAAAAAACTGTCTGATATATTCGTTCACAGACAGGCGAGCAGTGGTGCAAGAGAGGATAAGAGCAGTTTCTCTTGTTAGAAGTGACTGGAAGACTGATCAGTGGATGCCCAAGCATGAAAGACAGCCTCAATGCAGTCATTCAGAGGATGCAGTAACAGTGGTAAAAAAAAGAAAAGAAAAGCAGACTGGCATTAAGCAGTGAGCATACCTGATACAGACAGTGGCACACACTGCGCAGCTGTGGAGGAAACTCGCTTGAAGAGTTGATGATGGCCAGGAAGAAGCGATCTGTGATCTGCAGCAGGTTCTTCTGGTTCTCCTCCAGGTTCTCCGCTGGTTCGAGCCTAAAGAGACAGAAAAGTTAAACATTTCGGAAGAATGAAAATGATAGAAACCCCTTTGTACTTTGAAGAGTGTTTAAATGTACAGCATGGAGAATTTTCTTTAAAAGTAAAGAGAAAGCATGACCTGACTAAACAGTGTCAACAATACGAGTTTAACTATGTAAACATGCCTGGTGGGGTCCACTTCAAAACTGATTTGCTGCCACTCTGGAGTCGTGATGATTCCTTTCAACAGCGGTTCCAGAAGCTTCTGCAGATACGCAGCTCCATACACCTGAAAACAGTGTGCCAGATTTTAAGTGTGTATACACTACCGTTCAAAATTTTGGTGCAAATAAGATTTCTTTTATTCTGCAAGGATGCATTAAATTGATTAAAAGTGATATTTATAATGTTACAAAAGATTTATATACATAAAAAAAAATGTTCTTTTTTATCCTGAAAGAAATATAGCATGGTTTCCACAAAAATATTAAGCAGCACAACTGTTTTCAGCAACAATAATATAAATTAATTTTTCTTGAGCAGCAAATCAGCATATTATAATGATTTCTGAAGGATCGTGTGACACTGAAGACTGGAGTAATGATGCTGAAAATTCCTCTTTATCCTCACAGGAATAAATTACATTTACGATAGCAAAACAGTTCTTTTAAACTGTAATTAATATTTCACAATATTACTGATTTTACTGTATTTTTGATCAAACAAATACAGACTTTCAAAAACAAAAACAACCTTTCCAAAATCAAACATTTGAACATTTGGGTCTCTCTTGGAATATTTCTTTCTGGGAATAACTCGTGCAAAGACATTGAAGACTGAAAATGTTTTGTGACCGTCACCGTTTCACATTACCTTAAAACAAAAGGTCATAATCTTGCTGGCTAGGCTGTTTCCTCTGAAGAGGGTCTGCATAGAGTCGGCCAGCTCCACCTCTTTTGAGAACATGTTCCATAGCAGCTGATACAGCAGATGGCGAGAGTCGAACAGTGTCACCAACACCCTGGCCAGCTCATCCTGAAAACCATCAGAACATTGAGCACAACAGCTCTCCAATGACCATCAATACACCCAATGTATTGCTCTTAGTGAGCAAAACAGTGTTAAAGGGACTTTTTTCCTTCTACAGAACACAAAAGAAGATATTTTGAAGATGGCTGGGGACCAAACAATAATGAACCCCATTAAATTCCAGTGTATGGACCAGAACATTGAGACATTTCTCAAAATATCTTATTTTATGGTCCAAAGAAGAAAGTCATATAGTGCTGAACCTAGCTTCTGAGTAAGGAAAAATTATATTTCTAACTCAACATGATTTTATAGAAATGCATTGCTTTACTTGCAATGCATGTTTCATGCATGTTTTTTAATGATCTTATTGTCAAAACTGTAAAAGTTATATCTCTCACCCATTGAGAGCAAGGGACCACATTGGCCAGTGCCATGGCTATAGGCAGCTCGCCCTGATCTCCCATCATGGTGACTAGCTCGACGAGTCTCTCAAAGCGGTCTGCAAGCACGGTCTCTGCCAGTGTGTCAAACTCCGTCCCTTGCTGAAGGATCTTAGTGAGCACCTCCATAAACGTAGCCCGTGTCTGCAGGTCCTTATGGTACCCTAGACCTGTTCAGAGATATCAGAATCACTTTTTTCTTCAATAAAAATGACTCATCAAGTACAGTAAAAAATAAATGATAATGTCAGCACTTCTCACCGATAGAGTGCATGAGGCCACTGTCCACATTGGCGTTGAGCAAGTTAGACATGGCCAGCACTGTGCAGTGCCGCAAAGATGCCAGTCGTCTAGACATGCCACGTTTCCGCCCTGCCACCTGCTGGCCGTCTTCCTCAACCTCGCTGCAGTCATTCAACAGGTTCATGAACAGTGTGAAGTACCTAAAGGGGAAAGAGCAGAGATGACAGCCTGAAAACAGACCTTTAAGAGCCCATATTACACCCTTTTACAAAGTCTTGATTTTGTTTTTGGGGTCTACTAGAATATGTTTTCATGCTTGAATGTTCAAATTTAATTACATTATTGCAGCACCTCTCTTCGCTTATGGAAGCTTGTTTCTGTCACTAAATAAAAACTGAAAAAAGGTAATTGCGAGATATTAAATATCTCAAGATATTAAATAAACTCAAAATTGTGAGTGCTGACTCTTCTCAGAATTGTGAGATATAAACTCGCAATTGCGAGTTATAAAGTCCAATTCTGAGGGGGGGGGAATATTGCAAGTTTATATCTCACAATTCTGACTTTATAACTCACAATTCTGAGAAAAAGTCAGAACTACGAGATATTAACTTGCAATTTTGAGGAAAAAAAGTCATAATTGCTTCAAAACACGCAATTGTGAGTTAATATCACGCAACATTGAGAAAAAAAAGCCAGAACTTTCTCAACTTTCTCCCATCTCCCGACTGCATCTCTGGAGCTCAGCCACAGTTATCTTTGGGTTCTTCTTTACCTCTCTCACCAAGGCTCTTCTCCCCCTATAGCTCAGTTTGGCCGGACGGCCAGCTCTAAGAAGGGTTCTGGTCGTCCCAAACGTCTTCCATTTAAGGATTATGGAGGCCACTGTGCTCTTAGGAACATTAAGTGCAGCAGAAATATTTTTGTAACCTTGGCCAGATCTGTGCCTTGCCACAATTCTGTCTCTGAGTTCTTCAGGCAGTTCCTTTGACCTCATGATTCTCATTTGCTCTGACATGCACTGTGAGCTGTAAGGTCTTATATAGACAGGTGTGTGGCATTCCTAATCAAGTCCAATCAGTATAATCAAACACAGCTGGACTCAAATGAAGGTGTAGAACCATCTCGTGGATGATCAGAAGAAATGGACAGCACCTGAGTTAAATATATGAGTGTCACAGCAAAGGGTCTGAATACTTAGGACCATGTGATATTTCAGTTTATTTTTTAATAAATCTGCAAAAATGTCAACAATTCTGTGTTTTTCTGTCAATATAGGGTGCTGTGTGTACATTAATGAGGAAAAAAAAATGAACTTAAATGATTTTAGCAAATGGCTGCAATATAACAAAAAGTGAAAAATTTAAGGGGGTCTGAATACTTTCCTTACCCACTGTATGTATGTATATAAAAAAAGCATAATTGCTTCTCTATAAAAGACAAAACAAAAGAGTTGGATTAATGATCCTACTTGAGGAAAAGTTGAGATTTGGCCTCCATGAGCTCAACGCCATCACCCTCCTCAGGCTGCAGGGGAAGACCGGCCAACAGTGAAACTACTGCCTCCATACTCGCCTGGTCCAGATCTCTGTACAACATGATTGAATAAACACACAGCATGAGAAAAAAAACATGCAATGGACAAAACGACAGGTTTCAAGTCACTAAACATTTAATAAATTCTATGAAACTGCGAAGGCGATACCGGGTCAGACATTTGATGTCATCGTCCGCTGCTTGATTGGAGGTTCCCATCACCCAGTCCGTGAGGTACTCCACCATTTTATTTCTGAGAAAAGCAGCAAAGTCAGACAATCCATAACCTCATTACTCATAAACTAAATGATCACAACAAATCAGGACGACAATAATGTGTTTTTATGTGGCAAGCAGAGAGATAGTGTGAGAAAGCAAATCAAAGATGGATAAAAACAAAACTTATTACAAAAATGAATACTTTTATTCAGCAAGGATGCATTTAACAAAAATGAAAATATTTTAAAGTTTAAAATTGTAATAATACTACACAATATTATCGTTCTTATAGTATTTTTGATCATATAAATGCAGCCTTGGTGATCATAAAAATACTTATTTCAAAAACAAACAAAAAATTTCAAAAAAATCTCACCAACCCCAGATTTTAGTTTAGTGTAAATTTACCTGAATTTCATCTCTTGGCAGAAGGAGAGGTCATCCCTGCGTTCCATCATCACCTCCACTAGTTGACACAACTTGGTTTTGATCTGAATGGCATGGACAACATTCCCTAAAATACGCACATACCTAAGAATGACAGAAAAAGGAGATGGATATAGCATGGATATAGAGATAGCATTAAGAAAAATCTTTAGATGCTCTTTTCATCCATGCAAATCCAGAGCTAATATTAAAATAGCTTTGGTGTGAATAAGAGCATATGAAAGGGTAAAGTCTTACCTAACCAGGTTGAGCATCATGGTCTCAATACTGGCTTGACCGAGGTGCTCTGAGCTTCCTTCAGTGTGACTGTCAAGCAAGTTCTTCATGATGGCGATGGTCTGCTCTACAAATAGTGTGTTAGTGTCTGTAATGGGAACCTGGAGAAGACAATGAGACAACGTTTAAGAAAGATACTGATGCCTATGGAGAATGTGGCTGATGCTTATGCAGAATGTGACATGGTGCTGATAAAATGAATAGTAACAAATTTACAAAGATTCCACAGTGCTCAATGCATGTCAGAACATTCTTGATTAAACAGACCATGTGTTCTGAGTAGATGGTATTTAAAGGATTAGTTCACTTTCAAATGAAAATCAGCCCATGATTTACTCACCCTCAAGCCATCCTAGGTGTATATGACTTTCTTCTTTCTGATGAACACATTCAGAGATATATTAATAAATATCCTGACGCATCCGAGCTTTATAATGGCAGTGAGCGTTACCAACGAGTATGAGCTGAGGAAAGTGTCTCCTTCCACATCCATCCATCATAAACATATTCCACACAGCTCCGGGTGGGTAAATAAAGGCCTTCTGAAGTGAAGCGATGCGTTGGTGTAAAAAAAAAAACAACAAATCCATATTTAGCAAGTTATGATTTAAAATATCTAGCTTCAACCAGACCACCTTCCGTATTCAAATTACAAAAGAAACGGAACTGCCGTTGAGGTGGTTCCGTAAGTTGAATAGGGAAGGCGTAGGATGTAGCGTAAGCTTTTTGAACTGCTAGATATTTACACTTTCTTTGTAAGTAGAATATGAAAGGCGGTCTGGCGGAAGCTAGATATTTTACTTCATAACTTGTTAAATATGGATTTATTTATTAATTTTTTTACACAAATGCATTGTTTCACTTCAGAAGGCCTTTATTACCCCCCCGGAGCCGTGTGGAATACGTTTATGATGGATGGATGTGGATGGAGACACTTTCTTCAGCTCATACTCGTTTGGTAACGCTTACTGTCATTATAAAGCTCGGATGACCCAGGATATTTATTAATATTTCTCCGATTGTGTTCATCAGAAAGAAGAAAGTCATATACACCTAGAATGGCTTGAGGGTGAGTAAAGCTTGGGGTAATTTTCATTTAAAAGTTAACAAATCCTTTAAAAAGACTGCACAGTCTGAAATGTTCTGAGAACAATGGTTCCTGCCACCTTGTGGCCAAAACTATACAGGGCAGATTTTTAGGGAAGGCATTTGAATGCATGTCAAAGCTCATTTGTTGTATCTGTTGTTAGAATAGCCAGTCTACTGTTTTAAAAAAATGAAGCATAAATTTTAAAGCATTTTTGCATTGTGCCATTTTCATGACAACTATTGTAATACAATATAATAATACATTTAATTGTGTTATAAATAAATATAACATAAAATGTACAAATATAAAATGCATTAAAAAGATATTTAACTTGTATATTTAATATAATACAAAATAATAATATTATAAAATGCACATTATTGCTCCTGAATGCTAATTCTTATATAACAACAATATTTAATTCTACACTAATTTATTTAATATTAAATATTATTATTTTTTATTTTATTTATAATTGTATATTTTTTTCTTTGCAAGACTGATCTTTATGTTCTGAAAATGTAATAAAAGTGCACTTTTGCACGTCAAAGCTAGAATCTCTTACCGGACCCTGGGTGTCAAAAAAACGTCCGATGCTGTTGCGTAGCTTGTTGAAGAGCATGGGGTAGAGAGCTGGACTGAGTTCAAGTCCCACAAGGTCTTTGACGTTGGTGCGAATCTGCATGCCCACCTTCTCATGTGTACAGACCATCAGAGCCAGCAGACGCTCCAGAAACCTGTTAAGAGACGTCTCGCTGTTCACCTCACAAGAACCCATGGAGATCATGGAGCCCTTGCGTTCGGTTAGGGGGCCCATGGGAGGGCTATAGGTGCCTAGGCTAGGGGTGCTGCGCTGCTGGAGACAAACTCCTCCGAGGGCACACAAGAAACCTGTCATGTTGATCCACTCCTGAGGACAGAGAGAAAATAGTTGGCAGGGGAGGAAAACAAACTGTATAAATGACTGATTAGTCTTGTTTTAACTAAAATACCTGTCCATCTTCCACTTTGTTTTTCGGGTGGTTGATTATCTGTTTAGTAGCCTGCTCCCATTTTGCATGTGTGTCTTCCCATGCCTAACATTAAAAAAAGGTCAAATTTGAGTCAACTAAAGATGAGAGGTTTTGAAAAAGAGCTGCAATGGGTCTAAATGATTAGCAATTAATAACAAAAAAAAAATCATCTGAAACATGCATATGTAGACACAATGAGATCCTCACCTCTATGTTTCCAGCTGTAGGGTGCTTTATCCTTCTTAACAGAGCCATCACTCTCTTCTGAAGTGTGTTGCGTCCTGAACGCACAAATGAACATAGTTTAATGGCCGTTTTATTTTGCAATGAGACCAAGAAGCCCTTTCTAAGAAACCATGCCACTAAATCACAATTTTATCATTCAATGATTCATTTTTCCCATATCAGCATCAAATGCTATATCTTAATATTTAAAAAAAAAAAAAAAATATGTGTATTTATATTGCCACATTAGTATCAAATGCCATATTAATGGTCATAAATAAATAAATGCATACATACATATATAGAATTAGCACATTTATATTGGTACATCAGTATCAAATACTATTTTTTTATGGCCAAAACTAAATTACTGATGTAGCAATATTTATTTATTTATTTATTTTAAATCACACCATAAAATAAATAAATCATGTTTATTTTGTCATATTTCTTTTTTCTTTTTCTATTTTTGAATAAAACATTTGATATTGATGTGGCTAAATACATATATATAAATTACAGTACTTCAAAATGTTAAAGTAAATATACACACACATATATATACAGGTCCTTCTCAAAAAATTAGCATATTGTGATAAAGTTCATTATTTTCCATAATGTAATGATAAAAATTTAACTTTCATATATTTTAGATTCATTGCACACCAACTGAAATATTTCAGGTCTTTTATTGTTTTAATACTGATGATTTTGGCATACAGCTCATGAAAACCCAAAATTCCTA
>RJVU01059775.1:5376497-5386839 GCA_003731715.1 Anabarilius grahami | reverse complement strand
GAGATAGGAATTTTGGGTTTTCATGAGCTGTATGCCAAAATCATCAGTATTAAAACAATAAAAGACCTGAAATATTTCAGTTGGTGTGCAATGAATCTAAAATATATGAAAGTTAAATTTTTATCATTACATTATGGAAAATAATGAACTTTATCACAATATGCTCATTTTTTGAGAAGGACCTGTATATATCTATAGATATATATATATATATTTTTTAAGTCTTTTTATCTTTCAATGATCTTCCAGTGTAGTATTTTATAGAAATTCAGAAGAAAAAAAAAAACTAGGGGTGCTTCTCAATTCTCATTTGTGCATCCTCGTTTCCTCTCCTCGCTTCCTTTCCTCACATCTTAGCACCACCCCTTCAGGATGCAAGGGAAGGAAACAAGAAAAAGACAGGAGGACGGAGGAATTGAATCAAGTGAAATGATATCCTCGCTCCCTTTGGCGTCACTTTAAAGCGTCATCAGCTGCACTCAAGGGATCTACCCATATGTTGTTAAAGTTTGGTTATTTAAAAAATATGTAATAAATATTAATAAAGCAAGATGCCCTGTTGAAATATCTGAGATGTAAAGTTTATTTAAAGTGCAAAAGTAAAGCAAACATTTAAATTATTGTGACAGATATGAAGGGGGAGGAGAATTTATACGTGCGTCAGTTTTTTCGACAAGAAAGACTTCCTGTGTATCCTCGCTCATGACTCATCAGGAAGCTTCCTCACTCCTCGTTCCTCGCCTCCTCGCGGTGCAATTAGAGGATTGAGATGTCCTTCAAGATGGCTGAGTTCGATCGGTTTCCGGGTCATAGGATGGAGGACGGAGGAGCGAGGAAACAAAGAGGGATATTGAGAAGCACCCCTTAGCGCAACCCATGTTCACTTCAGTGGTACTCAACCTTAGCTGAATTTCGGTGGAAAAATTATAGTGTCCCACAAGTTTAAAGCTGGCAGTCTGATTCTATGTCACAGAGATGGTTAACCACTAACCTGTAGCCATCATATTGCTGACAGAGGCAAGCTCTATAAAGGTATTGTAGTTGGGCAGAACCGCGTGAACAGGCAGCTCATCCACACTGCAGCGGATGTCCGCCTCCTCACAGAGATGCCGGAAGCAGGACATGGCCACCAGCACAGCCTCTGCGTCAGGGCTCCAAAGAAAGGTGTAGAGACACACCTCCAGCTTGGTCTGAGCCTGTTTGCTGATGGGGATGAGACTGCCCTGTGTGGCACACTCCTGCAGACCAACAGAGCAAATAAAACCGAATTAGCTTATTTTAGCTGACTTATTGAAATGTTGTTCAAACATCACATTTTATACACATAGACTTAACTAGTAATTCTGAACTAAAGAGCACAGAACCACGGGTTAAAAATAAAGAACCTGATATCAGTTACGATTCATTGTTTACCTTGTTCTTTAGGAGAAACTTGTTCCTGCATATGAGAATCTCCCTGAGCCACTTTAATATCTCTGTACTGTTGATCATCTGGTGTCCAATAAGCTTCTTACAGATCAGAAATAAGACCTGAGAGCTGAGAGGAGAATAAGGAGAATATAGTAAGATAATCTTTCCACTCGCCAACTTTAACCAACCTTAACAACATGCCCACCTGATGTCCCAGAAGGTCTCAATGGGTGCATCAGGGTTCCACAGCTCAATGGTTTCTGGCTGATGTAAGACCAGCAGTGCCTGGGGGAGAATAAGAGATCAAGCAAATCAATTGTGTTAATAAAAAATGCTGGGTTCAGAGTGGGTTCAACCCTTATTCAAAAATAAGGGTTCAGAGTGACGGTGTTATTTTAGTATTATTTATATACTAATACAGTATTTAATCATTATTTTGCATTTTTTGCATTGGTTTTATTTATTTTTTCATTTTCATTTTAGTTGATGTTTTAGTCATTTTGTTAAGTTCTTTTGTCATTTTCAACAGTTTATTATTATAATTTTTTTTTATATTTCTATTAAAGGCTCAGTGTGTAAGTTTCACTAAGGCATAGCTTGATGATGCCATGAACAAGCGTGGAATCATGGGAGGTGTCATCTTCACCTCCACAGCTGATGGAAAGCAATCCGACAGGACTCAGAAATCGGATGCGCTGATGTATTAAAGTTTTATTAAAATTACTGTTACTTTAAATAGGCAAAGTTTTGCTGACAAATAAATATAAATTTCTCAGTCCAAGAGAATGAGTAAACATTGTTCATTTAAATATACTACTGGCCAAGGGCGTAGATTTGGTTTCAATATTGGGGGGGTTGAACGTTGCGCTGCCTGTTATTTTTTATTTTTATTTTATTTATTTATTTTTTATTATCTGTTTTATGTGAAGCGTTATTTGATAATTTTTTTCTTATCTATCTATCTATCTATCTATCTATCTATCTATCTATCTATCTATCTATCTATTTATACATACTTTATAACTTTATGAAATGTATGTATAATCATTCATCAAATTCTAACATAACTGAGTGATTCTAAAAAGAAAGAAATTATGTTAAATATTGAAACTGCCAGTAGGCGGCAGAGATTCGCTTTTTTATTGAGTGAGTCACTTAAATCATTCATTCAGCCAATTTGTTCAAAAGTCAGATTAATTTAGGAAGAAAACAAACACTGATGTGAATACTTTTGTCATTGATAATTACAGACACTATTAAAAAAAATGAACTAAAAAAACAGACGGCTGTTTTGGTAACTGGTTACAGTTACACTGATAGTTATGGCTAAATTACAATGGATTAGCTAGCTAAAATATATGTGGAGTGTATTACACAACATTCTCATACCTCCCTCTCAGTACATGCTTTATTCTTTTTAACGTCCCTCTTTGACCAGCAGTTTAATATAGTCGGCTGGGCAGCGGTTCTCTTCATTTTTGGTGCTACCTGTGCTCATTCAAACAGTAGAGCACCACTCGCGTTGTTTTGGTGAAAGTGCGACGCACATTGGTTAGGCGTTACCAATCGGTTCAATGGAGGGGGATGTTGAAATATTGGGGGATTGTAACTGATGGATTTTAATATTGGGGGAATTACCTAATATTCTAGTTTACTTAAATAGGGTGTTTATAATCAATTTAAATTATATGAAACAAATAATAAATTAAAAGACATATACATCATACATGATGCACGCAAGTATAGCACATGTCCCTCTGTAACGCCCACGTCTAGAAAAAACACACTCCCACCTCTGTAATAAACAGAGATGTTAGTCCCATCCGAATTGGTAGATGAAATCACAGATGTTGAGTGATAAAAATTGTTTTTAACTAAAACGTTTTTTGGAAAACTAGTCCCGTCCGTATAGAGCTTAAGAGGTACAAAGAAAACCAACAGTCTTACCTCCATGGCTTCCTGGGAATGCTCAGCACTGTGGGTGAGAGGAACCAGCTGGACCAGACCTTTGATGAGCTCAGCTGTGCTGTTCTGGATCTCTTGACCAGGTTTCCCTGGGTTCTGATGGTGTGAAAATGCAATTAGTGGAGTCAAATTTGATTAGAATTATCCTTAAACTACAACTCTGCTGCTAAGTTTGCATGTAGACTAGACACTATTTTAGACAAAATCACAATTCACATCAAATCATGTTAAGGAGAAGTGTGAAAAACAACAAGTTCTCATAATAATAATAATAATAATAATAATAAAGAATAATAAATCTACATGCAAAACCTAATCTGGAAAATCCAGTATTTAAACCAACCAGAAAAGATGTACGCTAGAAAACACAAACGCTGTTGGATTAGAGCTTCTTATGAGAATTAAAGGAGCAACAGGTCAAGGGTGACACGTTTAGCTGTTCTGACGTTAAAATACTTTCACCAATCCTAGCGTAACATGCAGAGATACCTGTAATTAAGCCAATTACTTTTAATACAAAAGTTGACCGACTATAACAATATTAACAGCATCATTACTGCCCTATACTCACATGCAGCATTAGTTTGGGGTCAGCGTGGATGAGTTTGACCAGCGCCAGCAGCAGAGAACGCGAGTCAAGGTCTGTGGACTTCTCTTTGAACTTTAAACTAGTTGTCATTTTCTCTTTGAATGTCAGACTCTGCAAGAAAAAGACATGTGCTATTCTATACATAATGAACTGTATGAATGATAATGTGTCTCAGTGTATAGAACCGTCTTACTGATGTCATCCTCAGAGGTGGATGCGCACTGAGACTCTGAATCACCCGGCCCAGTGTGTCTGCAAACATGGTGCGCAGTTCTCCTGAGTAGCAGTAGATGGCATCAATCTTCGGCCACCAGTCCAGGTGAGACTAGCAGGAACATGAACATTATATTTTAATAAGCAATTAACAGTAGCACTTTATTTTACAGTCCTTTATTTTACAGTCCTCCCATTGATTTTGGATCATTTTTAACCAAAAAAAGTTACAGACTGCAGCTTTAAATATTATAATATATAATAATTTGCATAATATTTCAAATTACTTTTGATGCATTGTAAAACAGTCACTTTTACTCATGCCACTGGAAATGGTCAACTCTCATTACAAATGAATGAAATCAGAGCACCGCAAATCCCTGTCAGTGTGAACAGCCATAAGAGATCATACTTACATTGGTGATAATTTTGTGCAGGGAGTTGACCAGGACGAAATGGAAGGTAGGAGGAGAAGTCGAGGCCAGACATACCTAGTAAAGAAATTAATTTATAAAAAAAAATAATAATAATTAAATGTGGCAATGATTTTACATCTAACCAGTGAGAAAATCATGCACCTTGAGTCAATAGCTATGTTTCCATTCATCTATTTTTATGTGCATTTTGGGATATCACATAAAAAAATGCTGGATGGAAACACCAAGATGTGCATAAATTCTAAAAATGTGCATAAAAAACATTTGCGCTCAATTGAGGTGGATACATTTTTTTATCCGATAAGAAGACAATGGAAACCAAATAAATACATCAAAGCGCATCAAAAAACTTGTGCGACTTTGCCTCAACTGAGGATGTGATTGAACAACTGGACAAACCAGCAGACTAATTTCATTGCACAGCATCTCGAATGTTGGTTTGGTCATTCTGAAATGCCTGAGCCAAAGTCTGTCATCAGAATAATTTGGTATAATGACCTTCCAGAACGGTCTCACACGACTGCACACTCAAACACCTGGCATGATGTGGCATCTGAACGCAAGATAACATGACAGTGATTGCATTTCGCCTGCACGCTCTGAGGCGCAAGTCATTTATAATGTAGAAAAAAAGAGCCACAGTGGCTTTACCGATTGCAGCAACTTCCATTTTTATTTTAGATATTTTGCGCCAATTGTGTTAACAGGGGACGGAAATGCTGCTTTATCGGCAAATGTTTTATGCGATATTCCAATTTTGCGCATAAGTTAAATTAAAAAATTTGGATGGAAACAAAACTATAGACATTTGACATTCATATTCATTTTTAGGTTTGTACTGTTGAACTGAATGACTAGCTCAGTATGGTGTGATAGTAATAATATTAAATCTTGGGTTAGTGATTGTCTCTTATTTTCTATAATGACTTTGCAACATGCTGGACACAATAAGATTCACTAACCGAGCTTACCTTAAAATGCTGGTTGTTACGAGGATTGACACGATAACATGACACAAAGCAGTCGATCATTAAATCCACATCGGCGCTCTGGCAGCCCGCACCCCTCGAAAATGGCTTAGTGGGGTTAAAAAGAAGACCCTGAGTGAAAAGAGGGAGCAAAGTTACACACAACGAGCAATACAGAAATGAACATCTCTCATTTCCTTCAGACTTCCATTGCTCTTTGAAAATAGTCCTACTTACCTTAAGGTCCATGACGATGGACTGAACTAGGAGAAAGATTACGGAGTTGTCCTCCCAGTTGATGTAGGTGCAGGCTTTGCAAAGTTTGACACATGCAACGGCCGCACTCTCAGTCAACTGTCTGCTGCCGCTGTGTTGTCCCAGAGCCTTCCGTAGACTTTCAACAAACGACTTCTGTTGAAGACAACAAAATAGCTAGATTTGTCTGCAAAGCATTTCTGTTCACAAAATATATGTCTGTCATTGGTTGCATTGCTCAACTGCTACATAAAAGACTTTGGGAACAAAATGAGTAGACTTAAATGATAAAACACTGAGCAGGAATAGCAGTCAGTGTAATTCACTGTGTGAACTCTGACCTTGTTAGCTTTCTCCTCCCCCCCTACTTCTTTGGTGATGCTCTGAGTGATCTCTGGACAGAGGATGAGGAGGATGATCTGTAACGGCCACACAGCAGCCTTTCTCTTTGCACTCTCTGCAAAACTGTCCACCAGGTCAAACAGTCTTTCTGCACAGTCTGCATACACAGAAACGCACAGTTAAACCTCTGTCAAAACTTCATCAAACAATATAGCAAAGAAGTCAATATGGATATTAATTATTGTGCCACTCACCGGCCATGTCAGCCTGAGGTCTCTGATAGAGCATAGTGAACTCATCAGGATAGTGTTCAACCCAGTTCCAAAAGGCCTGACACAAACATATCAGATATATTTACTATTATTACCTTCCATATGATGAGAATTATTAAAGAAAGTAAAAAATACATTACATGTATACAAAGCATATACCTTTTCCAAACTGCTGATTACTGCAAGCTGGGCCGGCTTTTTCAAAGATTTGAATTTAAGTACTGTTTCTAAAGGGAATATGCAGAAAGTTATCAAGCAATTCAAGACTATATATTTATTTAAATCTTTGTGGTTTAATACTTGCACTATGCCATATTGTGATTCTGATTTTAACTGTGGGGCCCGAAATTACCCATAAACCATTAATCATCAATTTCAGAAAACTGAGGCAAAACAAAATCTATAAAACATAGCATGCTTTACCTTGTAGCAGTCTCTTTAACTTGGAGCAGTCTACGTTGATGTACTGAATAAGCTCAATGTCATGGACATCCACTGTGTCCTCTGTACAAACTGTGAGCTCCTGCAACCTGTGACGACATTGGTGCATTAATATTAAAGGTGCCGTAGAACGCGTTTTCAAAAGATGTAATGTAAGTCTAAGGTGTTTAAATTATTATTATTAAATTCTCATGCTCCCCGCCCCCGGAGCTCGCGCTTGCCTTGAACAGCATAAACAAAGTTCACACAGCTAATATAACCCTCAAAATGGATCTTTACAAAGTGTTCGTCATGCAGCATGTCTAATCGCGTAAGTACAGTGTTTATTTGGATGTTTACATTTGATTCTGAATGAGTTTGATGGAGCTCCGTGGCTAAAGCTAACATTAAACACTGTTGGAGAGATTTATAAAGAATGAAGTTGTGTTTATGAATTATACAGACTGCAAGTGTTTAAAAATGAAAATAGCGACGGCTCTAGTCTCCATGAATACAGTAAGAAACGATGGTAACTTTAACCACATTTAACAGTACATTAGCAACATGCTAACGAAACATTTAGAAAGACAATTTACAAATATCACTAAAAATATCATGGATCATGTCAGTTATTATTGCTCAATCTGCCATTTTTCGCTATTGTACTTGCTTGCTTACCTAGTCTGATGATTCAGCTGTGCAGCTCCAGACGTTAATACTGGCTTGTCTAATGCCTTGAACATGGGCTGGCATATGCAAATATTGGGGGCGTACATATTAATGATCCCGACTGTTACGTAACAGTCGGTGTTATGTTGAGAACAAATTTAAACAAAAGATTTATATAAGAAATCTCATTTGTTTAAAAGACCTCCGAAGAACAGGCGAATCTCAACATAACACCGACTGTTACGTAACAGTCGGGATCATTAATATGTACGCCCCCAATATTTGCATATGCCAGCCCATGTTCAAGGCATTAGACAAGCCAGTATTAACGTCTGGAGCTGCACAGCTGAATCATCAGACTAGGTAAGCAAGCAAGTACAATAGCGAAAAATGGCAGATGGAGCAATAATAACTGACATGATCCATGATATTTTTAGTGATATTTGTAAATTGCCTATTTTCATTTTTAAACACTTGCAGTCTGTATAATTCATAAACACAACTTCATTCTTTATAAATCTCTCCAACAGTGTAGCATTAGCCGTTAGCCAACTCATACAGAATCAATGTAAACATCAAAATAAACACTGTACTTACGCGATTAGACATGCTGCATGACGAACAATTTGTAAAGATCCATTTTGAGGGTTATATTAGCTGTTTTAACTTTTTTTATGTTGTTTAAGGCAAGCGCGAGCTCCGTGGGCGTGGAGCACGAGATTTAAAGGGCCACACACCCTGAATCGGCTCATTTCTAATTATGCCCCAAAATAGGCAGTTAAAAAAATGAATAAAAAAAAATCTATGGGGTATTTTGAGCTGAAACTTCACAGACACATTCAGGGGACACCTTAGACGTATATTACATCTTTTTAAAAAAAATTCTAGGGCACCTTTAATAATCTGTGAAGACTTTAACTGGTCAATTCATGTCTAACTATGCAAAACCCAGCCCAGCATTCATACAAATCACAAAGACTTATATAGGACTTATAATAGGCTTACGATGTTTACAATAATCAAGTTTTATTAGTTATTATGGAGGTATTTTTGAGGCTGATTCGCACATTGAAAGAGGTCCTAGAACAAAGCCCTGTGGAACCCCCAGTGTGTTAGATAGAGAGGTACCTGGTGGAGATACGACTGAAGACAGCATTGAAGTTGTTGCAGCTGAGAGAGAAGAGCACGGCAGAGGCGGAGCTGCGCAGCTGAGCGGCGTGCTGCTGGCCTTCACGGTACGAGTGCAGGAAGTGACAGATTTCAGGCAGCAACTGTTTTACTAACATGGCCTCATCCAGCCTCAGGCAGTCCTTGGGTTGCTGATGATGCACACAAACACACAGTATACTTTATTTTTTATATTCTCTTTTGTGTTTTAATTGCTTATTCTTATCGTATACATTAAATTTACTGCTGTGGTGTATGCTGTTTTTGTAAAACACAAACAAGCATAAAAATGGGGTTGTCTATAGTTGGCTAACATTTGTCAAAATGATGAGAATGACTTATGAAAGTATTCAGCAAGCTGAAAACCGCAATAAAACTACAGCAAGTTGAAAGCACTTCAGGATCAGCAGCAAGCAGGAAAGGGGGAAGAGAACAGAAATTAAATCCAATGACAAAGCACCCAACTACCACATTAGTGGATCAATGTACTGCACGCATACTGGGTCGAGCTAAATGAGTAACAGTAATGGCAGAGGGGAGGTTCTGTGCTATCAGGCAAAAATTCATGACTGCCAAAACTAGTTTGAAAAGAAAAAAAAGTATAGTTGTCTTGAAGGTTCTCAAATTTTAGTGAAAGAATTGAATCCTGAACAGCAGTAAACTGTATTTTCTGTAAGTATACGTCCCCTTCTCAACGATACAAAAGGAAATGACATAAAACGAATTTTACAAAAACAAAACCAAATGCACAGGACAGAACAGCTGTGTAGCATCTGGTCAAGCGAAAATTCATAATCTATACAGGAAAAGCCAGACGATTTCAAGACGAGGAAACACCTGCAAATGTAATAATCTCCTGACTGGGCCGGTTCAGAGCGCTCTGTCTGGGAGTAAAAACTAAAGATTTAATTGTTTTACCAGAACTCTGTTTCAAAAACCATTTCTGGACAGTTCCTGCCTTTTGAGACCAAAACAATATATCTATCCTATAATGTCCCAAATAAAATCATCTAAATACATGTTACAGCCGTTTTACATTCAGAAATTTGGCGTTGGTAAGATTCTAAAATGTTTTTGAAAAAAGTCTCTTAAGCTACGGTCTTCATTTATTTCATCTAAAATAAAGCAAAATAGTTTATACAGCAATTGTGAAATATTGTAACAATTTCAAATAAGTGTTTTCTATTTTAATTATTTAAAAATGTAATTTATGTGAGAAATCCTTCAGAAAGGATTATTCTTCAGAAATCATTATACTATGCTGATTTCTTATTATTATAAATGTTGAAAACAGTTGTTTTTGATGAAACCGTGATACTTTTTTTTCAGGATTCTTTGATGAATACAAAGTTTAAGAGAACAGCATTTATTTGAAATAGAATCTTTTGTAACATTATAAATGTTGTCACTTTTTATCAATTTAATGCGTCCTTGATAAATTAAAGTGTTTATAAAAATTCTTACTGACCCCAAACAACTGTTCTAGTGTATCTAGTTTTGATTATACCATGGCATGGTTGAAAACTTTATTCTGGTTAGCTGACAGATGAGATTCCAAGATGTTGATTCATTTTCTATAATCATGCAGCTATGAAGCAGTTCCAGTTTCACCACATTCAGTTTATTCCATAGAGC